>CAUYPK010054038.1:0-42823 GCA_963574355.1 Loris lydekkerianus | reverse complement strand
AATATCCAGCATCCCTTCATGATCAGAACACTTAAGAAAATTGGTATAGAAGGGACATTTCTTAAACTGATAGAGGCCATCTACAGCAAACCCATAGCCAATATCAGATTGAATGGAGTTAAATTGGAATCATTTCCACTCAGATCAGGAACCAGACAAGGTTGCCCATTGTCTCCATTGCTCTTTAACATTGTAATGGAAGTTTTAGCCACCGCAATTAGGGAAGAAAAGGCAATCAAGGGTATCCATATAGGGTCAGAAGAGATCAAACTTTCGCTCTTTGCAGATGATATGATTGTGTATCAAGAAAACACTAGGGAATCTACTACAAAACTCCTAGAAATGATCAAGGAATACAGCAGCGTCTCAGGTTACAAAATCAACATTCACAAATCGGTAGCCTTTATATACACCAACAATAGTCATGCTCAGAAAACAGTCAAGGACTCTATTCTGTTCACAGTAATGCCAAAGAAGATGAAATATTTGGGAATTTATCTAACAAAGGATGTAAAATATCTCTATAAAGAGAACTATGAAACTCTAAGAAAAGAAATAGCTGAAGATGTTAACAAATGGAAAAACATACCATGCTCATGGCTGTGAAGAATCAACATTGTTAAAATGTCCATACTACCCAAAGCAATATACAATTTTAATGCAATCCATATTAAAGCTCCACTGTCATACTCTAAAGATCTCAAAAAAATACTTCATTTTATGTGGAATCAGAAAAAAAAAAACAACTCAAATAGCCAAGACATTACTCAGAAATAAAAACAAAGCAGGAGGAATTAGGGTACCAGACCTCAGACTATACTATAAACCAATAGTGATCAAAACAGCATGGTACTGGCACAAAAACAGAGAGGTAGATGTCTACAACAGAATAGAGAACCAAGAGATGAACCCAGCTACTTACTGTTATTTGATCTTTGACAAGCCAATTAAAAAATTCAGTGGGGAGAAGATTCCCTATTTAATAAATGGTTCTGGATGAACTGGCTGGTGACCTGTAGAAGACTGAAACTGGACCCACACCTTTCACCATTAACTAAAAAAAATGCATTTTTAATTGTGTTTCTTTTCATTTTTTAGACCAAAATTAATATAGATTAACAATTCCCTTCCCCCTTGTATATTGGTCTGAGTGATATATAAATTATGTTTAGAATTTCTAATAGCACATATTGAATGATACAGACTCCGTGTAAGCAAATATGAAGTATTTCTGAAAATTATCCATGTTCTCTGCCATAAAGCAAGTCTCAAAAAGTGTCAGAGGAGGGAAATTAGAGGATCCAGTGTCTCTCTGATCATAGTGAGAGAAACTAAATGTAATAAAAGATAATTCAACAGAAAAACCCTTCCCTTTTCAAATTTAAAAGCACTTTACTTTAAATAACTCAACTCATGGCTCTAGAATAAATAGTAATTAAAGTCAGAAAATACTTACAATAATGATTCCCAAACACACATGGGATGAAGCCAATGGAGCACTGGATATAAGTGTTTATGTCAGAAAGATAAAATTCTGAAAAAAATAAGTGTTTATTGTAAGAGAGGAAAAAATAGCAGAAGTTTTAAAGATCAATGTAAACTTTGGTGTTGTAGAGTGAAACATTTCTTGAGCATGCATTTACTTCTCTCTAAAACAAAACAATATGTAACTTACCATTTGACTTGTTTTTCTAACATCTCAAATGCTATAAGCATTTATTTGTCTTTTGCAATTTTTTTTCTACCTTATTTTATTGTATTTTAAGTGGACTTTGTTTCGGTTTCCAGCTGCTGGATATCCTACAACAGTGAAAATTTGATAGGAAGTGTTAAAAAGATTTAACCACCTTTTGTGATCATTTAGGCTTTCGGTTTGTGGAATAGTAAGTTGGAGTTTATCACTGCCAGCATTTCAAATGAGTGAACTTCATTTAGGAGAGGTCGGTAATTCAGAGAGTTCTATTTCAGTCTCAGAAGGAAAGTAGATTCCAAAGCAAGTCTCTGCAGAGTCTGTGATCAAGGAGAAAGCAGAGGATGGAAATTGGGAAGACTGCAAATCTAAGAAGCAGTAGCATTTCCAAGAAGAGAGAAAAAAATGGAAAGAAAGGTAGATAGAAAGGGTATAGTTTAAAAGTACCCAGGAGAAATCATCTCAGTGTTTTGAGTGATGATTCTCTCAAGAATGGAAGGAAGGTGAGTAATACACCTTTCATTTGCCGTTGTGAATATTACTAGTCTACTTGCATTTTACTTTCCCATAAGAGAAAAGATGTTTAAATTACTTTTTGTTAGTTCTATTCTAAATGTTCCAGGGAGATCAAAGGAATTTCATATCAGTGATTCTGTAAGGTCATAATAAATGTTTTCAATTCTGAGTGCACAAATTAAGGTCTGCTAATTTTATTGATTCTGTTTTTCGCAGGAAAAATTAACGAAATCCTTCAGCAGGAAACAGCAATTCGGTAATATCAGCTAGTATTAATTTTATGCTCATTTTGACTTTAGATATTGCAGTCAATTGAAGATTAAACAAAGGGTTTATCCCTGGGGAATTTATGAAAACAGTGTCCTAAAGTAGTTCTTAGCTCCTGTAGACGGAGAGAGAGAGATTGAGATAGACACAGAATTTTGAAGACAAATTTGGAAACAAATTAGTCACATGATATTAATGTCAAAGTGAGAGCTGTATGAGCGTAACTTCCTTTGCCTTTCATCATGTCACCATCTTGCACAACTGTTTTAAGCAGGCCATTACCACAGGAGTCAGAGTGTGCAGGAGTTCATGGTCCACTTGTCTTAGTCTGCTTTACCTCTTGTTTGCTTTATCCCAATTTTTATCTGCCAACACACTGCATGACTCAACTGCTAATTTTTCAATTAATTAAAAATCAGAATTTTTTTTTTGAGGCAGAGTCTCATTATGTCGGTAGAGTGCTGTGGCATTACAGCTCACAGCAAACGTCTAACTCTTGGGCTTAAGTGATTCTCTTGCCTCAGCCTCCCAAGTAGCCAGGAATACAGGTGCCTGCCACAATGCCTGGCTATTTTTTTGTTGCAGTTGTTTAGCTGGCCCCAGCCACATACACTCAAGCCACCCTATGTGTATGTGGCCAGTGCCATAACCACTGTGCTATGGGTGCCGAACCTAAAAATCAAAACGTTTTAAAAGATAGAACCACAATGATATTGAAACCAATTCCTTATCAAGTTATATTAGTTTTAAAAATGTTAACACATTTTTTTTATTTGTAAAACATCAATTAAAATGTTGTAATTTAACTTTTGTGTCCTCAAATGAAGAGCTCTTAAAGGCAATGTGTATTATTGATGCTATATCTACTCTGAGCCATTGAAATTGACGATTGGTAGCAGAAGGACACACTTCAGAAGAGGTTAGACTGGTTTTATTTATTTCTTAGAATATATATCCTCGTCTTTGAAGTGGCTGATTAAAGCCTAGTAGACACAAAGGCATTTACCTCTTATAACTGTTGTGATTCTGATATTACTTTCCTGAATTTTCAAACTATAAACCAATGCATTTTGTCATAAAGGACATCAGGGCAAGAAACACAGGACAAATCACTAGTAATCTTAGAACATCAATTCAGCAGAGTTTCTCACCCTGGTGGAAGACAGACACAGGCATGATCCTGTCTGCACACACAGCTGAGTCTGTAGTTGGTGGAGTTCAGCTCATTCAACACGGTTGGCTCTATTTTGCTGGAGACACAATCAGCTTTCAGCTGTGGTTTCAACAGATTTCCCCCAAATAGTTCTAACACATCTTTTATATGTGATCCAGAGCTGTTATTGATTTAGTAATCTTTCCAGGAGAATTTGTGACCTAAAGTCAAAACTTATAGCCCATAGTCTAAGAACATTTGGTTTTGATAGATTCCCATATAAAATCAATGAGAACTATGTGTCAGTTTTACCATTCTCTTACTTAGAGACCTTCTGGAACTCTGAACAAATCTATGTTAAATGGTATTTGCTTTCTTCGTTGCTAAATGTGTTTTAAATATGTTGTGATCATATCAGTTGTTTTGAATTCAATATAAGTCATTTTTCATGACGTAGTATTAAAATCAAAGCAAAAATCAAGAATAAAAGCAAACTGGAACACAATAGAGTATTGAAACCAACCTGTGCACTCATTGACATCTTATCTGACAACAGTGGTGCTGGAAAGAGACTTTTCAGTGAATATTGTGGGTAACATAGATTCTCGTATGTTGTAATAAAATTAAGACTTCTCATCTATCCCAAACTACTGATAGACCAAAGTAAGTACTTGGATACTGTATGTGCCAGTTGGACAAAGACGTAGCTTTGAACCAGCACTCTCATTGCTAGATATATATCCAATGAAAACATATGCAATGGTGCAGTGAACAACATATAACAGAATATTTACAGCTCCATTATTTTGTAGTTTCCATGATGAAAACAACTCAAATGCCCATTATATAGTAATAAATAATTATGTCAGGCCAGGCGCAGTGGTTCACACCTGTAATCCTAGCACTTTGGGAGGCTGAGGTGGGAGGACTGCTTGAGCTCAGGAGTTTGAGGCTAGCCGGAACAAGAGTGAGACTCTGTCTGTACTAAAATTAGAAAAAATTAGCCAGGCGTGTAGTGGGCACCTGTACACAAAAATGTAAAGCAATGCAAGCAAACTAGACGTGACATACTGTAATGTGTATTATTTTGCTTTGACACATTTTAAAATTAAACTGCAAAAAAATCAAGATGGGAAACCTTGAAGAAAGGGGAAAGTGGTAGTTTTAATTGTGATAATACCATAAGCTACAGTTTTTAACGTGTACTGGTATATTTTGGGTTCTCAGTATAAAAGCATTTTTAAGCACACATAATAATTTAATAATGTATTCATTACCCAAGATAGAATAAAATTTAAAAACATAGTTTTTCTTATTAATCCATTCACATGTTTTATTAGATATTGGTTTACCTATATTAAAAGCTAAATTGAAAATTAATCGTTTATTTTACCGTATATACTCGAGTATAAGCCGAGTTTTTTTGGCACAAAATTTGTGCCGAGTTCGGGTTATACTCGAGTATATACGGTATATTTGAAAAGGTTATTGCATCAGTTTTCTTATAAAGAAAATTATAAACTTGACAAAAATGCAGACTATACCAGTGGAAATGCTTCTAAATTTTCAGAAATTGATGCAATGATCAATGAAATGATTAATAGACGGTAATAATGGAAATACACAAAGAAGCTCACCTCATACAGATCAAGGTGAAATGTGACATAATCACGGTAGGATCATCTGAGTACTTTCATTCCTTCATAAGACTGTGAATGTGAAATCTAAAAGATGGTTAGCAATCCTGAGAGGTAAATATACAAACTATACATGTGTGTGAGAGCCTCTATCCAGAGAAACTGTTTGTAATTCAAATAGGCATGAATCCAGTTAAATATTCTGAGACGTTCATATAAATCTTAGAGACAAATAGTCTTTATTTCTTGGTAAGACAAGGAATGTTTTATTTTAAAAATAATGCAGAAAAATGTCTAGATTATTGATTAAAGCCATTGATTTACTCAGGATTTATCAATAATATGAATAATGAAATCTGTAACTCATAGAATCATAATGTTTTGAATATAGTACCTTAAAGTCCATGTAGTCGAAGGATCTCATTTTACAGATTTCCAAACCAAAGCACTTTTAAGTTAAGGGAGAAAGGCTGATAACAAGAGGGAATCTGTACTGTCCTGAAGGAAGCCAAAATAAACATTTTCTCTGAATATAGTAAATTTTCTAAAACTATTACACACATACTTGTAAAAATATAAATCAATAGCAAATGAAATAAATTCTTGACAAATATTTTAGAGAAATTTTCATTCTATGGCATACTCCTAAAGATTAACCCTGGATGTTGATGGTTATTAATGAATCACACATCGACATTAACGAGTACTAAAGGATCAGAAAACTTAGTTAATTTAGTTTAAAAAAAAGATTAACCCAGATTTTTTATAAGATTATTTGGCCACAGGATACATTCCTTCCACCCCAACATAACCCTTACTAGAGAAGTGTTGAGGAAGAATTCTCTACTTTATGACTAGTTAGGGCAGAAATGCAATGAATGGTAAGAAACTTTTAACTAGTTCCTTGAGGATTTTTCATTCATACCAAGGAAAATAAATATGGGAAAACAGGCAAAAAGAATAAGCAATGCTGTTCTAAAAAGGCATAGTGGCAATAATTTGCTTCTCTATCTACCAAGTAAACTTTGAAAATATGAAAATAAGGAATTCAGTCATGTTACATCATAAAGGCTGAAAAGTCTAAACATCTGAAGTTGATGACCTTGAGCCCCTGAAGGCTGATGTAAGTTCCAGGCCAAAAGCCAGCAGATGTGAGACCCACAGGAGCCAATGTCTCAGGAGAGGATTCAAGCAGAAGTTCTCGATAGCTAGCTTAAACTGTGTGATATTCACTTACATTAGGGAGGGCAATATGCTTTCCTTGGACTAATGATTCAAATATCAGCCTTATCCAGAAACACCTTCACAGAAGCATCAAGACTAATGTTTGATCCAATCCCAGGGCACCCTGCAGCCCAATAAAGTTGACAGGTAAAATTAACCATCACAAAATCTCCCTTCATTTTGTCAATATTTCCCTTAGAGATTGTTGTCCTTTTTAAAAGTTTTCCCAGAATATCAAAGATTAAATTTTTAGACTGCTCTGTTATATTTCTAGAAATATATTTTTCACGGAAAAATGTGATTATAATGTGTAGAATTAAAAATGCTAATTACACATATGCATGAATTCAGCGAAGTTTTACTCAAAACTTAACCTATGAATAGACTAAGTTACAAAGAAAAATTTAAAAAATATTCCTCTCCTAAGGGCTCTCAGACACGGAAAAGGATGTTTGTAAGTGAAATAAATTCTATTCATTCAGAATATCATGCAATTCAATGAAATCAATTCTATGGGAACATAACCGTAAAAATTAAATTAAAATAACTGCATGGAGAAAAAAGTGGGTCAGGGAACATTTACAAAAGAAAGTTCCTTTTTTAAATCTCCCACACCTTTTTTATTGTTTCCTTCTTTTGGTCTTAAAATGGGAACAACAGTCAAAGTCTTCTGAGATAATACATTGCATCTGGGCAATACAGATTTTTATCAAAACACAAAGAGAAAAAAAACAGACCTTGTTCAGGGAGCTATTATTTTTCTTGCTATTTTTACTTTTATACAAGAAAAATAATTCCACCACTGCCATCATATTTTCTTTTGGAAAAAATGGTATTACAATAAGATATGACAGTATTTGGTCTGAAAGGAAAATAAAGCTAATGCTGATTTTGCAAAGAAGGAGGGTACTGAGAAAAACTATGCACTTGCATGTCTTCCAGATGTCTATTTTGATTATACTGAATACTATCTTGACCTCTATATTAAAAATAATAATCACTGGTTTAAGATACATTTCTATTTGAATCTGAAAAAATTTTTCTGAAAAAAAAGGAAAATTGGTCAAAATTGAGTTAGTATAATAGCATAAATAATAAAATATGCAAATAACAGTGATTATATTCCTAATTTTTTTTCTTTTAAGAATTAAAAATAGCTGCATTTAAAAACATATTTACTTATCTATGTACAATCAGTATTTTCCCCAGTGGCTATGTATTTATGAAATAATCTAGCAATTTTATGTAAAAGAATAAAATAACCAGAACTCATTTAACAAAGAAGGCAAGAGGCTATTTTATGTGACTTAAGCTTAACTACTAATTACTGCAGCATTTGGATCTCCTGATGAGATTTTATATCTGAAAATGTTTGAAAATAATTTTTTATTTGAGAACTCTAGTAATGAGAAGAAAAATTGTTATCTATGGAACTGAAAATCCACTAATCAAGAAAACATTATGACTTACTTAAAACAGTTTACTCAAAGATAGTGAGAAAAACAAAGACAATTGGATATCAACAGTTCAAAAATATTTGAAACTATATAATACATTTGAAAATCTTTGATAATTACAACTTCTAACATAAACTCAAGAATGTCTGGATGTTAACTTACTAACAAGACTAATTTATCCTAGAATACAAAACCAAGTAAACTTTGAAAATCTAAAAATCTACCAAGTAAACTACCAAAATAGTTCAAAGGCTTAATTCATACACCAAATATCTGATAATTAGCAACATACTTCTCATGGAATTATCCAGAAGGTACATTTTTTCAATAAAGTATAAAGTGTGTCTTAAGTTTACTCTATTATCTCAGATACTTTTATTGAAGTGATAATACCATATACAACACATACATTATACAACACAAAATTTATAACATTTAATCCTTATAAAAGTCCAAGAATTAGTATTACTAGGCCATGTTCATAAGATAGACTTTTCACTCAGATAATTTAAATGTCTTATCCAAGTTCACATATGTGGTCAAAGCAAAATTTCCAAAAATTCTATTTTCCCACTATGCTAAACTTAAAAAGTCATTATTCTGAATCAAAGGGAAATCCATGAAATGGGTGGAATTGTTGGGCATTCTAATCAACATGAAAGGGGGGAATGCCACAACAATGGTCAGCCTACTTGCCTTCTGAGACCTCTGGAATTTATTATGCATCTTGGGTGATAAACATTCTAGCCTAATGAAGGATGGAGAGGATCTTTATAAAAGTGTCACTAACTGTCACACTCAGAGTATTTATGGAGTGCTGGTTCCAAAATCTTGAATTTGCTTTCTTGTTATGCCACTGGCCCATGAGGATCAAGGGGGCTTGGTCTTCCACCCTGCTTTTAACTATAATCATCCAATAACCAACTGCACTTCTCTTTTCCATTAAGACAATCTCTATGTTAGTGATTTGAGTGGCCAATGATAGGAAGATAATGACGTTAAATTCAAAACCCACAACTCATAAAATAGTTCTGTTTGAAGAAACTGATAAACACCTACATTTTAAAAATCATTTAGATATTTCAAGTCTAGCACAAACAAAACAACTTTCTGCTTCTAATTTCTTAAAAAAAAAAAATAGTGAATTGATGTGAAAGCACTGGGCTAATTCCTTGAGATTTGTCATTATGTTCTTAATTTGTTATTGTTCCACCTTTTTTGAAGGCATTTTTGAAATAGTCAAATTGATTATGTTATTCTTCAGCATTCTCCAGAGACACAGAACCCATTAGAAATGTGTATCGAGAGGAAGATATTTGTTACAAGAAGTTGGCTGGTAAATACAAAATCTGCAGTGTGGACTGGTAGCTAGAGACCCAGCAGAGACAATGATGCTTAAAGGTCATCAGGGGACTCTCCCCTGGGTGAAGAGGATGATCTTTTAGTTCTAGTTAGACCGTCAACTGATTAGATGAGGCTAAACGACTTTATAGGAGGAAATCTTAAACTTCACCAAGTAAAATGTTTATTTCATCCAAAAAAAAAAGCCTTACAAATGAACACATAAAATTAACCATCACAAATACACAGAGTACTTAAAAATAGTAAGAAGGAGTAAGCCTGGAGTTTCTTGGTTTCTAACACCAAGTCAGAGACCTCTGGGCCTTTTCTTTCTACCTAGGGACGGATTTAATTGGCAGTGAATTCATCATTTCCTCTTGTACTAGGATGTGGAGTGTTGCCATAAGCAAACATTGACTTGTGTGTCCGCAGGTGAGAGACTGGGATTGAGATGGAGGCCAGTGAGACACTGACCAAACCAGATATTTCTGTTACTTCTCATTTGCTGCCTCACTCTCCAAACATACAACTGTAAATCAAGGAGTTACTTATTTACTTTGTTATTTATTCTGAAAACAGCTGCATAAGTGAAAGAATGTTTAATTTTTGCAATTGTAAGACTCTGATTTTGTTCTGAAGATGGAGTTCAGTAATACTAGAAAACAATATTTTTTGTGGCCTGATATTACTGAAAAGTCTGATGTTTTTACCACTTTATTTGCTAAATTTACATATGTTTAAATGAGCACATCTAACCTCCACCTACCAATCAAGTATCATAATATTATTTAATGTTTCATATATATAATTTATATGATTTTAAAATATAATTTTTTATGTAGGAGAAATAGGTTAAAAATTAGGATTGGACATACGTTTTTACTGTTTACACAATTGAAAGAATGTGATGTATAAATGAATAAAACTCAAAATTGGAAGCTTTTAAGATTTTTATAATGGTCATTAAATAGAGACTATAAATGCTTTCAAAATTTAGGTATTAGCTAAATATAATTGGTGCTACATTATGAAAACTTAATTCTACTGGCCTGGTCTTTTTCCATGATTTCCATACATTTAAATAAGAGGTAATTAATCTTAGACACTTAGACTGAGAAAAATCGTTCTCTGCTATTTGCTCTAGTTTAAGAATCATAGGAGGAATTAAAGATAAATTCCTAGTCTTAAAGAGAAATCAGCTACTAACATTTTTTTAAAATTCTAGAATTTTAGCTTTCTAAAATATTGTCAACATTCTTTTTATAAAAATAAGTATAGATTATTTTGACTTGGATCAAATACTGTCATTTTTTTTTTCTTATAGAAATAGGTTAGAATTAGCGCTATTCTTTTCATATTAGAGAGCAAATAAGGAAAAATGGGCATTTTATGGCTCATCTCCACTTTATTTGTGCCTCATTGACCTTGGCCTCAGCTATCCTCCTGCCCAGCCTCCCGAGTAGCTGGGAGCACAGGTCCCCACCACAACACTCAGCTAGTTTTTCTTTTTTTCTTTTTGTAGAGAAGGGGTTGTGCCTTGCTCAGCCTGGTCTCAAGCTCCTTAGCTCAAGCAATCCACCCACCTCAGGCCTCCCAGAGTGCTGGGATTACAGGCCTGAGCCACCGTGCTCAGCCTACTGGAAAGCATTCAATGGAAGACAGAACAAAGAGCCAGGAAGGATCACCATGCTAACAGCAGTTACTGAATGGTTCCCTTTCTTCCCTTTTCTCTTTTGCTAATTCAGTGCAGGCATTCATTGCCCGTCCTCTACCTCCTGAGATCCTGAGATTTTCCTCTCCCTTTCATTGTGTTCCACCTACTTCTTACTCCCTTTTCTCCTACAGAGATTGTGCAAACTCTTTCTCAAATGTATTCTCTTGTAACTTCATGGATGGTTTTCTTTATATTCTCTACATTAATTATTCCATATAGAGGGCTCTCACACTGAGCATTTGAAAGCAGCATCTTTCTTTTCTCTATTTTAATTAGTAAAACTCTTTAATCAATTCATAGAACTTGCTGCCATCATGGAATGTTTTCACACTACTAGATAATAGCTTCAATTTTCTTTTCATATTCTTTATTCAATTATTTCAATTCAGATAGACTTTCTAAGTTCCATTTTCCTTGTACTATCTTTAAACATTAAGCTAAGAAATGAAATGTATCTGGCCCCCTGCATGAGCTCCATTACATTCCTTTGACATTTATTACATTTTGTGTGTCAGGTAATACATGTGATGCTCAGAGTGTGCTGCTTTGAGGTGTCTTTCAGGGAAGGTAATTACAAAATGATGAAATTTAAATGGAGCATAGTCAATTGAAGCACACAATGTATGAAGGAGAACAGGAGGGAGACGCATCTGTCTCCTTATTGACGACCTCCCGGGGAGACGGATGGATGTTTGCTCCAGATATTCTGGTGCTCCTATTCCCAGTGGTAAAGACGATGCAGACAGACTCATCACTAATTGCTAAATAAATTACATTAAGCAAATATTTACTGAGTGCTTTATGAGTGAGAGAAAGAAAATAATAGATTAGAAAGCATTTGTGTAGTCAGAAGATTTGCTTTGTTTGACTTGGTCAAATTTCACAGTGGGGCGTCATTAAAGCAACCAAATAGGGATTCTGTTTGGAAGATTCAATATTATATATAGGAACTTTCCCCCAAGATAATGCACAGATGTGCTTCAATCCTTGTAAAGAAGTTAAAATATGCTCTTCTGACATATTGATTCTTTAAGATAAAGACACAGTAAAGAAAGCAGCTACTTCCACCTGCGTGTTCTTTCTTAAAGAAGGTGATGAAATTCCCACTTGAAAGATGTTCTCCTTCTACTGGGATGAAAGGCAATATCTGTGTCCTTAAGGACAAGAAGTCAAGGCAGAGAGAGTACTGTACAGACATTATTAGAATAATTCTTACCTTTTAAGCCATCCCAGATAATGTAGCCACATTTTCACAATTTCCTTTTTTTTTTTTTTTTTGTCCAATCCAGTATATAAGGAACTGAATGTAATTGCTGGTTTGGGGTTTTCATTTCTTTGAGGGCCCCTTGTTCTGTATAAAACTTATATTAAACTTTTCTCCTATTCAACTATTATATGACAGTTTAATCTTGGATCCAGCCAGGATCCCGGGAACATAGAGGCAAAATTTTTTTCTGCCCTTTAAGTGAAGGGAAAATAATATTCAAATGTAAAGATTAAATAAAGTAAGTTTCAGAAAAACATGACATGAGGAATATATTGCCCCAAATCATCACTAAGATAAAACAAATGCTTTGGGAACACAGACAAAGATAACTTACATCCAATAGAAACCTGGGAGTGCACAAGCAGAAAGAAAAAACATACTGAAAAATTGTGGTAAATATATGGAGCCGTATGAAATTATCATGTCCATAGGAAAAAATAAAATATTAATACTTTTATCTAAAATTCATACTAATAAATTAATATGAATTAAGGACCTAGCAAATTAATGCATCAAGACACATTGTAATGATTTCTGCAGTTTAGTGCATGCATTAAATGAAAATACATGTCATTGACAGTCCAAAAAATGGAAGGGAAGAAGTCAACTGAAACGTTTTAAGGTTCACGTAGACTCAGAAAAATGACAGAATCAAAAACTAAGCTTGTTTCAATAACTCTGATACAAATGTATTTATGATAGACAATAAATCATGCAGGATAAAAATGGAATAATAAATTTTAGTAATCAAAAATGAAGTCCAGAAGTAATAAAACAGACAAATGTCAAGTAGTATTTCTTTCATGGTTATCTTCGCCAGTGAGTGGGAGCTTAATGATGTACTGTTTTTGCGTAGAGGAAAGAAGGGAGGCATTGAGCTCACCATGAGGATAAAATCAAACTATTTTTAGTTAGTAAGAATTCTCATCAGGGAGTAGAGAAGAAAATGAGAAGTTTTACTATCCACATTGCACAATTTCTAAAGAATGAGACTGTGTGTTACATGGGAGTTCCAAGTTTCAAAATGATTCGTGGAATAGCACAACCTGCCATGATAAGGTACCCCTTGATTGCACTAATGTACACGGCTATGATTTAACAACAAAAATAAATTAATTAATAAAAAAATTAAAAATAAATTAAAAATAAAAATTGACTTCAGAAATTCTAAAAGTGACCAACTGAGGGTGACACATAAGGATTGTGATTTCTACAACTGAAACAATTGCATAACAAAGATCTGGGGCCACATAAAGAAAAAGTTCAATAACTGTGGGAGATTTATATGACTGTTCAACAAAAGGGAGATCCACCAGAGATAAGGAGCCGGAAACAGAAGGAAACAGAAGGTGAATCAATGGACTTCTTTATGCGAAAACTTTTCATTTAAAAAATGTCACTTGAGCTATCATGTGGTTAGTTAATTAGTGGATCTAAGTGCTAGTAAAATTTCTTTGACTCCATAGGCAGACTGTAAATCCGAGTTTATAAATCGAACTTGGAGTAGCCATAGCTTCTATCATCATCGTATTGGATGGAAAAAAATTGCCAACCACATTTCTGCTCCCCTCTGTCTCTGGGTAAAGGTGCTTTGCCTTAAGAAGGTTATTCACAAAAGATCCTAAAAACAGATTGTATATTTTTTATGGAATGGAATTTAAAATATTCTGACAAAACCTATAGTATTTTGTGATAGAGGTTGCCGGTGCTAATGTCTCTTAAGGTAACAACTAGACCACACATCTCATTCTCCTTGAATCTAAATGACTGTGACTAGTTTTCACCAACTAGTCATTTCTAGGCTAAGCTGCTGAAAACTGGAAGTATCTTCTCCAATAAGTGCTTTTTTTTTTTTGTTTGTTTGTTTGTTTGTTTTTTTCAACCCAGTAGCTAGCTGGAGAGACTCTGATACTCCTGGTGCTGAGATAGCTACACAAATGGAAGAAGGTTGGCACCAGAGTTTCTCTTTAGATGAAGTCACTCAGGAGAATAATCTACCAGGAAATACCACTGTGAGTAGTTGCATGAAGAAAAATTAAATATACATTGTATGTCAAAAGGCTATGGCACTGAGATATTAAATTTACTTTAAGATACAAGATGTTACATCATCTCGTGTTACTTACCCTTACTAATAAGCAATGAACTATTTTGTTCGATGTTCATCTGCATGAATGTCATTTGACTCCTGTCCAAAACATTTGTGTGTTCTCTTTGCTACTTGGCAAAGGTGCTCAAGTAAAATAACAATTCTCGTGATTATTTAATGAGATGCAAAGCAAGATTGGTATGTTGGTTGAAAGATGGCAATTATGCTAAGACTCAGTTCTCAGTGGATTAACAGAAAAATAGAAGTGCTTAAAATAATAGGTAGGCCTGAGGAAAGAAAGAACAAAATACCAGCTATCACAGAAGTTCAGTGACTTTAAGTTAGGATTTTTAAATGATGTGTTGTTGGTTATCAGGATGTCAGATAAGGTTACATGAAGTTTGAAAAGTGCTTATTTTAAATATTTAGATGTAGTTATCAATCCTGAAAAATTTGACCCAATATAGACTGAATTAGAATTTTAACATTGGCTTGCTCATGAGAATAAGGTGTAAGTATCTATTATTTATGTCAATCTAGGTTGAATAGTACTTAGTGTCCTTTATTTAAAAAAGAAAAGACTAATTTTAGCTTTAATAAAAGATAAGTTAACCATTTTTATTGATATTTCAAACCTTATAGTGGAGTGAATTACAGTTTGTGTAGGCAATGAGGACTTATGAAAGAGAAAGTCATAGCATGACAAATACTAAGTCATAGCATGACAAAGTAGATGTATATTTTGCTTTGGTTAATTAAATTATACTAATGTAAAAAGGTAATTTCTCTTATTTAATTCCATTTTAATTTTTATCAGGGGAAGTAAAAGTTATTGAAAGTAACTGCTGAACTTACTTGTAAATTAAACTTAGGTGTAATTTTCAAAATTAGTCCAAATTTTGGAAAACAATACAGGTAAGGGCAATGCAAAGCGGTACATGTCCACACAATATCTACTAAGTAATTTTTGCTTGAAATAAAGGTCCTTAAATTTCAATTAATTCATTATCTTTAAGTGGTAATGTTAATACACTCTAGTATCTAGAAAACTTTTCCTCCCAATTTTCAACCTTTTTAAAAGAAACATTCCAATTAAAGTCCTGATTAATTTTATAAATTGTTGAATTTTGTAATTAATTTTATAATTGTTGAAACTTTTAGTGTTTTTAACTTTCAGAAAAATCTAAGTAAAGATATTTTCTGCATCATTTAAAAGCAAACTTTAGATACAATTAAATTAAACATTTTTACTTAACAAAATGTTGGTTTTAAGTAGAGTCCTCACAGAGCCCGTCATGTTTAGTAATTAGTTAATTAGTTGAGTGACAACTTCCCTATTGAATTTTTGTAGTTTGAAATGTAATTTTAATAAGACTGTATGTTCTGCCATTACTTACAATGACAATAAAATTCTGATGCCATAATTATACTATAATTAATAAAATAATTAAATTCTTATAAAGATAATTTCATTCATGTGAATTAATTTTATGTATCAAATTTTATTTGCTAGAATAACATCTTTTCCCTATGTCTATATAAAATTAAATATTATAATTTTAAAGGAAACTTTCACTGATCAAAATTTAATTTATTCTAAAATAGTCTAAAAATAAAGTTGCCTGAAAGTTATGCTTAGATTTAGGACATCATGTTCAAAATAACATATTCACGCCAGAAATTACATTTTAAAAGACACGGATGTCACTCTGTTAGCTCTTACATAGTTTACCAAGTGGAAAGTTTCTGTTCGTGTGTGCTTTTTAAAATTTATTGATTCATTTTTTTTTTTTTTACCCTGAGTGGGGAAGCACTCAGTAATGGTGTACCAGAATATAGTACAACAAAAACTGACAATGAAATGATTCCTAGAACGGTCCAAATTAAGTATCTTCCTGTAACATAATATTTCTCCATTTTGTGAACTATGAACACATGTAAAATATTATTTTAAGGATTCACTGTGGAAATGTAGCCAGGTTTCTAGTGTAACTTTAAATTTACAATCTTCCTATTCTGTTCAATATGCCTTATATAGATAAAGGGTAAGTGGATAAATGTGCTTAAAATAAAATTACAATTTTCATGAATCGAGGGGATTATCAATTTTCTAGCAATTTAAAAGTTAAATTAAAAATCCATTTCCCAAGATTACTATCAGTCTGCTCGTTAAGCACTGTGATATTTGGAAAGATAGAAAGTGCCATGCTATATATCTGAGACATTGTTCAGAAGAAACATGAGTGTGGAGGGTGTAGACAGGGACGGGAGGACAGAAAGAGTTTTTATCTAATTTAACCTGTCTGTTCACCAACGTACAAACTGTCTGAGCTTCTGTTCTCAAAGGTGCGAGGAAGAAATATGATGTGTATGAGCTATAAGATTCCCATTCTGATTTATTTCTCATGTACTCAAAAAATTTTCAGTGTTGTTTGTCTGTTCTGGAGTAATGGCTGTGCTTGTGGAGATAGCAGTGTGGGAGTTTCTTTTCACTGTGACAGACTCGGTGGCTTGAAGCAGCCCAGCTCTGCAGATCAGTCCTGAAGGTCAGGGGCGGGCACAGTGCAACTGGTTCTCTGCTGTGGCTCTCACAAGGCTGCGGTGGAGAGTTGGCCGTAACATGTTCTCATCACTTATTTCCCACACCTAGTGAACAACTCAATAATCGTCTTTCCTTCTGAATGTACACAGTGCAGTTTGGAAGGATAGATGAGGCCCAGGTAATGATATCAGGACATGTCTGATAAGTGCTAAACGGAAGTGTCAGTGGCTTCGGTACATTTAACCAAGATGATCTTAACTGGACAACCAACTGAACTATTTATTTGCACTACCAGCCTAATCATTCTTAGGTTTCACGAAGGTCTATAACTCTCTAAATCTTTCTCTGGTGGTCATTTCTTCCACAGGTTTAACACGGGATTTGCGTTCTGCACTGACAATTTTCCATTTGACGCCTTATCGGCCTACCCCTCCCTCCTCACCCAGGAGATGAAAATTTATAGACTGTTTTAACAAGTCCCTCACCCTCGGTTCTTTCATCGGATTTGACGAGTGGCAGATGTCATCAGCATCAGGTCAGAGATGGGAAAGTAGTGATACTGGGGGCCTCCCTCTCCCCCCTGCTAGCCTGTAGATGGGCACAGCTACTGTTCAGGAGACCTCTCCTGCAATTCCAGCTCTGTCTTTCTGGACAATAGTACCTGTTCTCTTTCTTCCAGTCTGCATATGGTAATGGCCACTTCCAGCTGTTTCTAATATTGTAGGTTTTTTTTTTTATCATTTCTCTTTCATTTTCCCTAATATGTGCCAAATATTATAAATATTCCTCTCTTCAATGATCATATTTGTGGACGTGTAGTCTGATATAAATATTTGATTACTCTCTGGTATTATTTCAGGCTAAAATACTCCCAAATTTGTTTAGGGTGCCATGTGCTCAAGGAACATTTTTTACTACTTTTTCTGACCATGTCTACAGCAAAGGCAGATAAAATAGATGTGTAGTTCTCAAGAGGTTCCTAAACTTGCTAGTTCCATATAACTCTTTAGTACCCATTCTTCCATTTTTTTTTTTTAGTAAAAACACCAAGACTCATTGCAAGAACTTTCTGCCTCCAGCCTCTACTTTCTAATTATTTTATTTACATTTATTTTGATTTCATGATCCAAATAAACCTGACAGTGTGCGTATTTTGTCCTTAATTTGCTTACTTTACTCATTACATGTTTACCAAATATTCCAATGGATTTTTCTTGATACATGATTGATATACTTTCTGATTCTGCCTCTGATAAGTTTGCTCACTTCTTATTTTATCTTAGACACATGCTAATAGTTGATCTCCTTACTAACATTTAGAAAATGAGGTGAACAGAAACCAACTTAAAAGAAAAATTCCAAGAAACCTATATTCCTTTATAACAAATGGGGCCATATAACCATTCGAACATTTTGCTCGGCCATCTGTCTTTAAACAGGCTTGGGATAATTAAGCCTGATCATGTTTTCAACATATTTTGAAAGAAATGAATTTGAGAGAGAGCAAGAAGAAACAATAAAGGAGACAGTGAATTGTATTTTAATAACATATGAAGGAAAGGAATTTAATGGGGCATGATGTCTGATAATTATTGGCATTTGAGAGGGAAGAATAAGCTTTGGTGAGAAAAAGTATTTTGAAATTAGAAAACTAGATAATAAGGATGTTTGAGACTTTATTTTACAGGGTGTGTCATTCTTAACATTCGTACGATTCTGATTTCTGAGGCTGAGATTTGCTACAGACCATTAGGTTTTCACTAGGAGCTACTGAGATGAGACAGTAGTAAGATAAGATAAAATAACAAACAAAAATCTAATGTGCAAAAATGAAATGGTCAGCTTGTTGATCTTGGTTACATTTTACTAATGTGAAAGAAAATGAAAGCTGCTAAAATGATAAGAAAATGCTAGATTATGCTTCTATATATTGTTAATTTCCTGTCTCACTTTTATTATGGTATCAATTAAAAGTGACATTGCAATACCAGAATTATTATAATTACAGGGATATTTAATAGATACTATTTGGTACTTTAGTATTGAGACATTGAAGTAATAGAAACAATACATGTTTTATGCTTTTGGGTAGTAAAGATTTTTCACGTTTATTTTTACAAGTTTAATATTATCCTTGTTAACAAAATTAAATAAAACAATGATTTGGGGATTCTGCCACTGCTGCTTTTCCCTGGTTTATTTGTACTTATGGAAAGGTTATGTAAATACAACAATAAAGTACACAATTAAGATCAACTTCCCTTTTGCTCTAAACTCAGGTAAGAACCAGTGCTTGCACTTTAAAGTCATTTTCAGGAAAGTGAATCTAACATCAGAATTGCTCTAGTCAAGGTTTCTAGTTTGTGAGGAAAGCAGGCTTCAGATTTTCAGGTGCCAGACATGAATGAGAAAGACGGAGGAGTCAATCGGGAGTGATGCCCTGGTGTCCCCAGAGGAAGCAGACAGGACTTGGTGGTGAGATTATCCAGTGCATCTGGAGACATGAGGCATAATCTTCAACCTACACAAGGCCAGGAGTGGAAGTGAGCTCCCCAAGTTCACTACACCATGTTCCCTTCTGGTTGTAAATAAAGTATGTGGTGTGCCCAGCACACAGTGGGGGGTTAATACGCAAACACAGCACACCTCCCTAAACAGCTTTGGGTAGCAGTGCTCTTTGTTCCTACACATTTTCATTGGTAACTCAGAACATGCCCAAGATAAGAAAGGCAGATACAGGCATGGCTACTCAATTTCAGCCTCTTGGATCCCTCCCTTACTTCTAATCAAAGTAAAACATGATTTTGATGTCTAGAATTTTTATTTTTTGTATTTATGGCAATTAGTTCAGTAACTTACACAATCTGGTGCCTTACAGAGAGCAAGTCACTAGTATCTGTTGAATGATTAAAGTGGCCTTACTTTTTTTGTTTTTAATGTAGAATAATTACATGATTATTACAAATACCTAGAAATACTAAAACATATTTGCAGGCATGACATCATATCATGTAAACAAAATACAAATCTTCATAAATTTCTAGCCAAATGTAAGCATATTTAAAATTTTGCATGTCACAATAAAGTAGAATTATTTATTTTATACAAGTTTTAACAAATTAAAAAGTTAATTTATAAATAATTTTACTTTAAAAGATACGATATAAAGGGATTTGAAGAGAAACTTTTCTGAAGAAGATAAGCGCACAGCCTACAGATATATGAAAAAATGCTCATCATCTTTAATCATCAGAGAAATGAAAATCAAAACTACTTTGAGATATCATCTAACTTCAGTAAGATTAGCCCATATTACAAAATCCCCAAACTAGAGATGTTGGTGTGGATGTGGAGAAAAGGGAACACTTGTACACTGCTGGTGGGAATGCAAACTAATACATTCCTTTTGGAAAGATGTTTGAAGAACACTTAGGGATCTAAAAATAGACCTGCCATTCAATCCTGCAATTCCTATACTAGGTATATATCCAGAAGACCAAAAATCTCATTATAACAAAGATATTTGTACCAGAATGTTTACTGCACCCCAATTCATAATTTGTAAGAAGACCATGTGCCCATTGACTCACGAATGGATTGATAAATTGTGGTATATGTACACCATGGAATATTATGCAGCCTTAAAGGAAGATGGAGATGGGTGGCACCTGTGGCTCAAAGTAGTAAGGCGCCATCCACGCCATCCCCATATGCTGGAGGTGGGGGGTTAAACCCCAGCCTGGCCAAAAAAAAAAAAAAAAAAAAAAAAGATAAAAAGATGGAGATTTTACCTCTTTCATGTTTACATGGATGGAGCTGGAACATATTCTTCTAAGCAAAGTATCTCAAGAATAAAAGAAAAAATATCCAAGGTACTCAGGCCTACTATGAAACCAAGTTATAGCTTTTGTATGAAAGCTATAACCCAATTATAGCCCGAGATCATGGGGAAAGGAGATAGGGAGGGGAAGAAGGGGTGAGGATAGGTGGAGGGAGGGTACTTGGTGGGACCACACCTGTGGTGCATCTTACAAGGGTACATGTGAAATTTACTACATGTACAATATAAATGTCTTAACACAATAACTAAGAAAGTACCAGGAAGACTATGTTAACCAGTTAGATGAAAATATTTCAAATTATGTATAAAACCAGCACATTGTACCCCATGATTGCATTAATATGCACAGCTATGATTTAATAAAACAAATAAAAAAATTATTTTGTAAATAGCATTTTAATATATCAGTGTAAGGAGCCAATCTAAGCCTACTATTTATTAAAAAATGCATTGAAACATTAAAGAAAAGAATATTTCATTCCTGAGAAGTTGGTTTTTATTCCATTTGCAAGGTATTTTTACGTATTGGTGAATTTTATATAGTCATTTTAACAGCTCATTTTAGAAAGTTTCCTCTGATCTGCCAATGAATTGACAGCAATATCTCTTTGTTAGTAGCGACAGTAGTAAGAAGAATAAGAATAGTGATACATAGCGTGGTTCAAATGTGATTTTGTTTTAATACATATTGTTAGATGTTTACCTCTTATTTTACTATGTCTCCCTTTATAATTAATTTGTAAATATTCAATGAATTTAAAATTTGGAAAAAATTATGTAATATGTTAGAACTCTAACCAGGTATTATATTCTGGAAATTCATGGTATTATTCTTCCTGGAAATAAGTAATTCAGGGAGAAAGCTTAGACTATCAGAAAATGTATGATCCTAATAAAGCACATCATATCTAATATGCTCATTTACACATGCACACTTTGAAGGTTTTCATATTATAAAAATTCACAAACTTAGAGCATATATTTGACTATGCTATTTTTATTCCCGTTAAAATTCCAGAAATAACACAACTGGAAGTATTATTTTATGACTGGAGCATGACTAGGCACTGCTATCTTAATCATAATACTATCATTTAAATGAAATATACTTTACCAGTTAGAATAATTACTGTTATGTCTTACTTATGCTACCAATTTTCAGTAAATCACTTTAAGGACCTTGATCTTACCTATTAAAGTGCTCTAATTATGTCTCAGAGTGTAATATCCTTCATCTGGGTCTCAGCGTCCTACGATGGTTAGTATTGAACACACACTTCCATCATGTTTTTTCACGTCTATTTTCCATTTTGGAACAGAACACATTAACTCATAGTTTCTAAATTCAAAATTCCTTTTGTTACTATGTAGAGTCACTGACTTTTCACTTATTGGAATCAGATAGTACTTTTGCCATGTAAAATGTTTTTACCAACAAAAACAGAATTTTCAAAGTAAAGAAACACTTAAATTCAAACTTTTTTTAGTAAATTAAATATGAATTATATATTGTTTCCTCTCTTCTTCCTTCTCCTGTCTTTACTGAGCACTTTACACATTATAATAATAACATGGGAAGCCATAATCATTGATGCTATAAAATAAATTTTATATCCTAACCAATGGAGAGAGGAACTAGAAATTTAAAAAGTAGGCATTGCTACTTAACATAATATTCTAGCAAGTGTCACAAAAGTGATTTTCAATAATTAATTTGTTACGACTGAAGGGTCAACCGTTCTAACAGACTATATTAGTAATACAGGAAATATTGCGTTGGCAAATAGGCTAATATAAAATGATTATGAGTTGAAATTTTTCCTCAGGGGGTTGGAGCTTCAATCCTCTGCTTCAATCTGTCTTAATTAAAAGGCAAGAGTATATCTAGCCCCTGGCATCAGTTCATGGTTTTAGCAGTAATATGACTTTGGGAGAGCTATTTAATGTATCATAGTCATTTATATACTTACGTATGTGTGGGTCTCATTTTATTGTTAAAATATTTGATTAGCAGACTAATCAAGCTAAAAGAAGTGATGCTATTTATAGAAAATAGCTTCGTAAGGATGTAAGCAAATATGAAGATTTATTACTAAATAAGAGAGAAAAGATTAGTGGATATAAGTGTTATAATTTGGAATAATGTGACTATTATGCTTGAATTCTTTGCTACTATATAATTTCCCATAGTTAGTTTATTTGGCCTCTATGCACTCACTATTCTTGCCTTTTTTCTTTATTGTATTTTAAAATTACACAGCTATGTAGACAGTGTGATCAATACGATCCAGTCTGACACCCAAATATATATATATGCATAAGGGTTGGGTGTTTCTGTAGTGTATAGAGCATAGAAAAAGCAAGCCAGAAAAGTTTAAATAAAATGTGAAGTTTTTGAACTAAACGATTTTATAGAACAGTATGAAAAGAATTTAAAATATTGGCTTGCAAATATCTCCAAAATTATATTGCAGAGATAATATCCATTTAAAAAGAACAAAGTCAAATAATAAACAGTAACAATTGAATAAAAGTTTGTGGAAAATAAAGAACATTCAGTATTTCTTAATCTTTCTTCATAAAACAAGCTTCATGTGTCCTTCCTATGTTTAGGGCTTACATTTCACTTTTTAATAATTTTTTTAATTAGAAGATACTTTGTAAGAACAAATCTCCAGACATCACATTACCAGATTTCAAGTTATACTATAAGTCTATAGTGATCAAAATAGCATGGTACAGGTACGCAAATAGGGACATTGATCTATGGAACAGCATAGAGAACCCAGAGATGAATCCAGCCACCTATTGCCACCTAATCTTGGATAAACCAAACAAAAGTATACACTGGGGGAAAGAAATTCCTATTTAATAAATGGTGCTGGGAGAACTGGTTCCCAATATGTAAAAGGCTGAAACTGGGCCCACACCTCTCAACACTAACAAAAAAAGTGACTCGAGTGGATAGAAGGTTTAAATCTAAGATACAAAACGATAAAGATTCTACAAGGAAGTGTGGGAAAAGCTCTTGATGATATCCACCTTGGGAAAGAATTAATGATGAAGACCCTCTTGGTAATCACAGCAACACCAACAATAAATAAAGGAGATGTAATCACACTATAAAGCGTCTGCACAGCTAAGGACACAACAATTAAAGCAAATAGACAACCTTAGGAATAAGAAGATATTTACATGTTACAATTTTTTTTGAGAGAAAGTCTCACTTTGCTGCCTTTGGTACAGTGCCATGGTGTCACAGCTCACTGTAACCTCAAACTCTCAGGCTCAAGCAATTTTCTTGCCTCAGCCTCCCAAGGAGCTGGGACTACAGGTGCCCGATGCAACAGCCGGATTTTTTTTTTTTTTTAAGAGACGAGGTCTCACTCTGACTCAGGCTGTTCTCAAACTCATGAACTCAGGCAATTCACCTGCCTCAGCCTCCCTGAGTGCTGCAAATTTGACAAAGTTCTAATAACTGAATCTACAGAGAGCTCCAACTAATCAGCATATGGTGCCACATTCTCTGACACTATCAAATACATAGCAAACAACCCCGTTTATCAGTGGGCAAGAGACAGGGACAGAACCTTCTCCCAAGAAGTTAGACACATGACTAACAAATACATGAAAAAATTCTCATAGTCCCTACTCATCAGAGAAACGTAAATGAAAACCACTTGGAGACATTGCGTAACCCTAGTGAGAACAGCCCATATTACAATGTCCCGAAGCTGCAGATGCTGTGTGGGTTTGGAGAGAGGGGGATATTTATACACTGTAGGTGGGATTGTAAACTATTACAGCCATTTTAGAGACAAGTATGGAGAACCCTCAGAGAGCTAAAAATAGACTTTCTATTTGATCCTGCAATCCCATTACTAGGTATCTACCAAGATGAAAAAGAAATACTTAAACATAACGACGTTTGCATTTAAATGTTTATTGCAGTTCAAGTCACAATAGCCCAGATGTGGAAACCCTCAAGTGCCCATCAAGCCAGGAATGAATTAATAAATGGTGGTATATGGATGTCATGGCATACTATTCAACCATGGAGAGAGATGGAGACTTCACATGTTGTATTTACCTGGAAGGATTTGGAGACTATCCTCCTAAATAAAGTACCACAATAATGGAAATGCAAGCATGTCCACATGAGAGAAAAACACATTTAAGTTGTGTGGGGGTGTGTGTGGTAAGTGCTCACCTATGGGGTACAATGTAGACGTGTATAGCACATCTCCTTGGTGAAGGGTTCAGCTGCACCTTAGACTATAAGGAGGACCAAGGACTATCCTAAAAGAAGATATTTGTAAGATTAATGGAGATATATTTATATTCTTTTTTTATTTTCAGTGCTTTTGTATTCTTATCCCAAAGACTGAAATATTCATGCTGTTCTTGCTCTTAGCAATCTGTAAGAGATAATTCAGCTTAGCCCATTTTGTTCATTCTGCGGATGAATTGTTTCTTCCAAGGTTTATATAAAATGCATTTTCTTTCCCCTAAAATGCAAAAGATGCTTTTGATGATTTTTTTATCATTAAATTTTTGTATTATATCAAAAGCATTTCTTATGAACTATTCTAGATCTCTTTGTTCCATTTTTTTTTTCCTTTTTCAGACACTACTACAATAATAAATCAGCAAGATGGCTAACTTGAAGAGGACTCAAAATATAAGGCCTCCCAGGAATACTGCAGAAGTAATAAATTTGGGGACAAATCTTTAATAACTAGGAGAATGCCAGTCAGTGTATAAATTCTCCATTCTCATCGAGAAGGGCTGAGCAGGAAGCAGTTTAGTTTGTCCAAAGATGGCTCCACGAAGTGAAACACACAGTTGCTCTCTGTGGGGGTGGGACGGAATAAATAACACTGCCCTGCACAGACGCTCCCTCCTCCCCAGCTGTCTCTGAGAATGGTGGAGACTAGTCTAAGATGTCTACTGCTTGTTCATCATGCATTGTTTGAAATCTAGGTATTAATTTAGTCTACATTCCTCTTCCAAATATTAATATAAGGGCTCTCTACTATATTTTGCACAATTTACTTTCTCCAAGAAAATATCCCTATGTTATTTTTGTGTATGTGCTCTCTGATTCTGTAAGTCTTAGTTGAGTAAGAGAAATGAAAAATGAAGCCGGCAGTAATAAGAAATTGAATATAAGCCTGCTAATTATTCTTTCAAATACAGGATGGGCTAACAAGCCACAAAAGATAATTATAGAAAACCAAATGAGGAATGCAGAGGTCACATTTGAGAAAATCACATAGAATGTAAAAAAAGAAAGTTCATTTTCTGGAGCAAAGCTTTGAAAATATTTTCTTTGTTATTTAAATATTATTATTTAACCTCAAAGTTTTACGGTTTAGTGTTTCCAAAATTTTTATACTGAGTTTCTCAGTTTTAATCATTTTAGAGAGAAGACATAAGTAAAATTGCTACTTAAAAATGTGCAAGTGAATTATTTCAGAGCACCCTTTGTATAAGTGAATATTATTATTAAAATTTGGTGATGACGGTTTATATTATGTTATGATTTTCTGCTGTATCTTTATATTATTGATGTTGATACTGACTGCAACTTATCAAGGACTTATTGTTGTCTGTTATCAAAGCCAATTTAAATATTGTTTCTACTTTGATGATGTCTGAATACATTTGTAAATTACTTTTCATTTGGGAAATACTACTAAATTCTAAAACAGAGCTTTACAAAGAGTCATATATTTATTTTTTCTAACATTTAAATTTTGTATATGACTCAAACTTTTAAAAATTGAACATACGTTTTTAATATGTATGTGTGTATATAAACACACATATGTGCACACACAAATGTATAAATAAAATGAAACACTTGTCTTCCATCTATGGCATTTTAATTTTGTTCACACAAAAAATACAAAAATTCCGTGAATGGGAAATAATCCTGCTGCATGTCATACACAGAGCTCAAAGGAAATGACTGAGGAAACAAATTGCTTCACGGATGAGGTACCAAGGGTTTTTGTGGTTGTTCTTGTTGCCGTTTCTGCAAAGCATGTGTAGTGATTTTACTTTTTCTAAAAGAGAAATGAAACGTGACAAATTAAAAAGTCTGATACATTCTCTGAAATTACCTTGAACTCCCAAACACATTTTAAATCTAAAATGTGAGACTTGAAAACAACTCTCATGTCTAAATAGACTAGAGGTGAAATTTTTAGGATTTTTCTCTTTTAAACAATTAAACTACTTTTATTTTTGACTATTCACTTTTTTTAAATTTTTTTTTTTATTTTTCATTTTTTCAAATGGAGCCTGAAATAGCAATCACCCCTTGGTGCCCCTCTCCAGTAACCCTTCATCCTAAGAATATTGGCACCTTTCCTGATTCCTAACATCTGCTTTACCTTTGCACTTCAGTAACCAGCATCTACTTTTAAACTATGCCATGTGGTATGAGTTTAATGTCATCACTAAGGATTAAAAAATTCCCAGAAGCCAGGCACGGTGGCTCACACCTGCAATCCCAGCACTTGGGAGGCTGAGGCAGATGGATTGCCTGAGCTCACAAATTCCAGACCAACTTGAGCAAGAGCCAGACCCCTGTCTCTAAAAATTAGCTGGGTGCTATGACAGTCACCTGTAGTCCCAGCTACTTGGGAGACTGAGGCAAGAGAATCACTTGAACCCAAGAGTTTGAGGTTGCTCTGAGTTAAGATGCCATGGCACTCTACTGAGGACGATCAGGTCAGAGTCTGTCTCAAAAAAAAAAAAAAAAAAAAATCCCAGGGGCTATACTGGAAACAGTGGTTTAATATGTAACAGAGGGTTAGAACTACCATGTTTCCTAATGTATTAGTATTAGCACTACCATGGTCTTAAATGTTTCTACATTAATTATTTAATAACTTGAAAAAGAGAAAGCAGACTCCATCCTAATGATCAAAGTTAACATAATTGATAATGACGAACAGGTAGCATGTTCCTGAAATGTGATGCTCTGTGATGAAATAATCACCTTCATGTTATTGTCGGCAAAAATGCGTATCCTGAACTAAATAAGGAAGATGTGGAAAGCAATTTGAATTACTCTAAATGGAAATAATCGGCATCCTCAATGCTAAGAAAGACAATTCAAGACTGGGGAAAGCTTCCAGATTCAAGATGACGAAACAAGTGTACCAAACAGGGGCAAACTTGCCCTGATGGGATGCTTTCAGGGAAAGCAAACAAAATTGTACACCATTGTAAAATCTGCTAAATTTCAATACATACCTCTCGTTAAAATGTTGTGTCAAGTTTACATTCCGTAAATGCGACAGCTCTAGCATTTAATCTAGTATTAGCTCTAGCATTTAGCTCTAGTATTTAAATAAAATACTTCGGTTTTAGGAAAAACTTCTGAATTATTAAGAAGTAATAACTTGCTCTAACTTGTTGAAACTTGGCAAAGAGCATTTGCGATTTCCTTATGTACTTTTTTCAATTTTGTTGAATATTACAAATATATAAATAAACATACAAAGAAAATAAAATGCACCTCCTGAGAATTTAAAAATTCTTAGCCATTGAGGTAGAGGCATGACAGTTTGGATTATTTATTTTCTTTTTTATAAGTTTGTGTGTCTTCTGAATGTTTAAAGAGAGACGTGGCACATTTATTTCACGAAATTTAGGCATAACCTATCTTATTCAAGAAGTTTATGCATTAAATCTTTCATATATCTGTAAGGTTATCATAAATATTTTTTAAAGGTAAAGTAAAAAAAATGGAGCATACTAACATAGGGAAGAAATGTCCAAAAACCAGAAAAAAGAAACAAATAAAAATAGGTCTCTAAGTAATTCCAATATATTTGTTGTTAACTATGTACTTTAAAACAATTATAATTATTTTATTTGAGGAAATAAAGACAATATGTATTGAATATAGGAAGTGTTAAGTAATTTAAATGAAAAATTAGAATCTATTCTAGAATTTGAAAAATATCTGTAATTAAGAAATTATTGCATATGTTTAATGTGTTTAATTGTAATTGCAATACAGGATTGTTAATCTGAAGGATTATGAATAGAAAATTGCGAGGGAAATTATGGTGAAAATAAATAGATGAATAGAAAAAAACTGAAAGAGAGGAAATAATAAAAAAATAATAATAAATAATAAAAACTAATAAAAAATAATAAAAAAATAATTAAAAAAATGCAAAAGTAAGTTTAAAAGAATACAGGCCAAAGTTCTGTTTTTTTTTGCTTATCTGGTGTTTTTTACTTATGTGGTGTTTAGATAACTTTTTTTTTCCTCTATGAGTAATATAAGCACCGCAGATAAGTAAAAAAACTCTTAACAAAATTATAGGTCGGACACCCCTGGTCTAAATAGAATACCAGAATGTAGGTGAGATTGAGAGTAAAAACAATATTCAAAGAAGTGGTGGCAAAATGATTTTACAGAGCTGAAGGAAGATTTCATCCCGCAGAGTCTTGCTGTGGAGAATCCATAGAAGGAAACCACAGAGCAAAATCACATGTGGACATGCTGCGGCCAAACTGCCTAAGACCCACAGTGAAGGCAGCCCCAAGAGTAAAGAGAGAAGAAAAAGACAGGGCACTTCCAGGGAGTAGCGCTAGAAAGGCTCTGTAAACAGAAGCTATGGAGCCATGAGATGAAGAAAAGATATTTTAAACATTGATAGAAAAATAATAATAATATAGAAATAATATCAGAATTAAATATTCTGAAAAGATGAAGGTAAATTATATACTTTTCTGTAAACTATGTTGAAATACAAAAAATTGAAAATAAAAATTTCTTTTATTTATTTTGTTTTTTGAGTCTGAGTCTGTAGAGTGCTATAGCATACTAGTTTACAACAATCTCAAAGTCTTGGGCCCATGTGATCCTCTTACCTCAGCCTCCCAAGTCGCTGGGACTACAGGTGCCAGTCACAATGCCTAGCTATTTTTTTCTGTTTTGGTACAGACAAGGTCTCCCTGTTGCTTAGGCTGGTCTTAAACTCCTAAGTGTAAGCAATCCACCTGCCTTGCCTTCTCAGAGTGCTGGTATTACAGGCGTAAGTCACTATCTGGCCTACTTTTTTTTTTTTTTTTTTTTTGAGCTTGTGTCTGACTATATTGAGTTGCATAGCATCATTCTAGCTCATAGTAACCTCCAACTTCTGGGTTTAAGAAATTCCCCCTGCCCAACTTCTTGAATAGCTGGGAGTATATAGCACCTTCCACAATGCCCCACTAATTTTTCTATTTTTAGTAGAGATGAGGTCTTTCCCATGCTCAAGGTAGTCTGGAACTCCTGAGCTCAAGCCATCCCCCTGCCTCAACCTCCCAGACTGCTGGGATGACAGGTGTGAGCCACCACACTTGGCCTGAAACAAAAATTCTAATTTTAAGAGGCTTAGAAAATACAGAAAACATGAAACCAAAGTAAAGTAGATAGAAAAAAATAAAGATAATCACAGAAACACCAACAAGAAAAGGTAGAAAAACTTAAAGAATTTAAGAAAGCCAAATATGATAGTTTGAAAACCTTACTAAAAGGATGAATATCTCAAAAGACTAATCAAGGAAAAAAACATGTAATGAGCCATGCTGTCAAGCCACAGCAATTTCTTAGTGTGATATCAGTATGAACAGACATCAATAGAAAAATTGAAATTTCATAGATAGTCCAGACCTGTACCATTATTTACAATGACAAAATACACTCAGACCTGGAATACAGGCCATTACTACCCAGGGACGTGATCATCTAGATGTGCACTGTGGTTTCAGACGTTGTAATTTCTTACCCAGCTGTAACTGGGAACCACTTTGACCTGTATGAGCATCAGGTTTTCTTATTGTCACTGCTGCATGGATATTTTTGGGACAGCATATGGCAAAGCAATAGATATATCATAAAATTTAAGATTCTGAAGATCATACCCTTACACCTGACATTGAGCACAGAAATTAACAAATGTATAACTATTAGGAGAAGCAGGGTCCGACAGAGCAGCTACCTCGTTTCATAAACCTCATCAGCGTAGCCAGATCTGAGGCAAGTAGAAGAAATTTCCTGCTTTGGCACCATTCTTTTTAAGAAGTCATTTCTTTTTCTAATTTCCACATTTCCATCTAAAATCTATTTGGCGATTTTAGTTTTTATTTATTTATTTATTTATTTATTTATTTATTTATTTATTTATTTTGAGTTTCTCTCCAGCCACTTTCTTTCTTTGTTTTCTTTCTTTTCTTTTTTTTTTTTTTTTATTAAGTCATAGCTGTGTACATTGGTATGATCATGGGGCATCATACACTAGTTTCACAGACCGGTTGACACATTTATATCACACTGGTTAACATAGCCTTCCTGGCAATTTCACAGTTATTGTGTTAAGACATTTACATTCCTCATTTACTAAGTTTCACATATACCATTGTAAGATGCACCACAAGTGTATAGCTTTGTAGGAATACATGTATGTACAACATCCTTAACCAGGGTCAGCACAGTGATTTTCCTTAGAGACTAAACAAAGATTGAGGATGGCTTTGTATATTAAGCTACTTGTCTATTTTGGCTTCTGTCCTATGCAGTAAGTCAACAATAGTCTTGGTGGAATTGTTCGTGCCTGGGGAATTCCTTATGTTAAGGCATGGAGGGATAATCCTCCTAACCTTTGAACTTTTTTCATAGGCGGCATCAAAGCAGAAAACGGCCCTTAAAAATTCTTTTACAGACAGGTTGAACTAACTGAGAACTTGTTAGCTACTTCTTGATCTAGATTAATTATCATTTTTCTAAAATTAATAATTTCCATGTTCCATTTACATGCCTTGGTGGTAAAGATCTATGAGCATAACAAGAGAGGCCTGTGTGGGAAACCTAAGTTGCTGCTCCAAGTAAAATGTGTGCCCTAGCCCTGGGTCAGTACTTAAGGCAATATATTCTAAAGCATTTCGCTAGGAAACTGAAATTAGCTTAGTTCTGCACATGCAATATTACAAATCAGAAGCAACACTTGAACAATTTTCTTGCCAAAGTATTGCAGTTGGATTGTTTAGCAAAGTGTATTTGGTTTCCATGTCGTGTTCTGAAAAGGAGGAAGTTTCCATCCACACACCCGCTCTCCAGCTCCAACGCCAGCTATGGAAGACCTCACTGCAAATACCATAGCCATCAGCCTACTTTATTTATCTGCCTCTGTGTGGGCACATCATAACAGGCTGAGGACGTGGCACTCCCATTGTGCTACTTTGTCACATTAGTTGTCTTGAGCTGAAGGCGCTTGAAAAATAGCAGGTGCAGGGGAGGCTTTCCAACCTAGTCTTTCCTACGTAAGAAGAAGCCATAAAATTTCCCATGAAAAAGGTGTCCTCCCTGCTCCAGGAGAACATTATCCTGATTACTAGAGGTAAGGAATTGACACAGAACTGGGTCTGTTCCAACAGCCTCACTCAAGTAACTATTTCCATCCAGTCTGCATGCCACACAGTCACTTCTCTGCACTTCACTGTCCTTAGCCCAAACACTTTAGTTTTGTCATTTTATCACTAGTTTATAATTTATTTTTCTGTTCCCATCACTTCTTCAGGTCATGAAGGCCCATGTACATGTAAAAATCTAATAAAATATGTGTCCATTTCTCCTGCAAACGTGTCCTTTGTCAAGTTAATTCTTAGGCCCAGGCAGAGACCACAGGAGGGTACAAGAGAAATTTTCTCTACGTACAGCCTGCCTTGTTCATGTCTATAATGGTACTGACTTTGTGAAAATCATTAGGTTAGTTTTCTGTTTTATCTCAGAGTATTTTGATCTTTTTGACAATAATAGAGAGACTAATAGAAGTCTTCAAAGAAAAATAAAAGCATATCCAAAAATTGGTAATAAAACCATTACTTTCCTGATTATTCCTTTCTTAATGTTATCATATAATTTTTCTTTTTTTATTGTTTGGGGTTCATTGAGGGCACAAAGAGTTAGGTTACACTGATTACGGTTGTTAGGTAAAGTCCCTCTTGTAATTGTGTTCTGCCCCTAAGAGGGGTGCCAACCACTGTGACCCCCATCCCACCTCCTCCCCTCTCCCCGATCCCTCATTCCCCTACCCCACCCCTTGTATTAGATGATCTAATGTCATGTAATTTTTTAAAATTTTTTTCTTGATTTTTTAAAAAATTTCAGAAAATATGAGGGTACATAGGGTTAGGTTACTTTGTTTGTCTTTGAAAGGTAAAGTCCAAGTTGAAGTTGTTTTCTTCAGTATTGACTGTTCTTAACCAACTATTGTGATCCTATCATAAAATAACCAATGGCCTTCATTGGAAGAGGGAGCAAGATGTTTCTCATTTAAGTAACAGAAAGTAAGTAGTGAAGAAGGATAGTGGGATGACTTCACTAAACAGCAAACAGCACAGAACCAATCCAGACGCAGACAAAAACAAACCTGATGGAGAAAGAAACAACAAAAAAGGCAATTTCTTAATCCTGTACCATAAGTAGAAACTGTGTATCTGGCTTTCATCAGCATGGCTCTGTGACCTTGGGGGTGTTCTCTTTCTTCCAAGGTCTTTTGTTTACAGAGGACTTTTGAGAATCTGTGGTTTTATTTCTCTCACTTGCATGAAAACACAGTTGATGATGAATAAAACTTGTGTATCTTCTCTGTTGAGGGTCATGAATCGAGGGCCCTGCTTGATGGTGAGTAATTGCTATGCCAGTGTTAAAAGTAGATGGTAAAGGGTGGCGCCTGTGGCTGAACGGGTAGGGTGCCAGCCCTATGTGCCCAGGGTGGCGGGTTCACACCTGACAAAACTGCAACAAAAAAATAGCTGGGCATTGTAGTGGGTACCTGTAGTCCCAGCTACTTGGGAGGCTGAGGCAAGAGAATCACCTAAGCCCAGGAGTTGGAGGTTGCAGTGAGCTGTAACGCCATAGCACTCTACTGAGGGCGATAAATTGAGACTCTGTCTCAAAAAATTAAAAAAAAAAAAGTAGATGATAAATATTTTCTAATGTGATTCTAAGAAATATTTATTTTTTTCCAGAAGATGAAGTCCCTAAGCTTTGTGCATGAGTAGACTGCTAGGAAGACCCTGAGAGAAGGCAGGCTGTTCTTGGATATAGTAGGCTGAATATATTTCATGAGTCCCTTCGTTATTTTTTTCATGTTGTCTTGAATTGACGTGGATTCTGAACTCAGGGAAAAAGCTGAATGTTACAGCATGACCATCGACAAATTTTATTGTGAGGATCAATGATAGTAACAGATCATGAGGGTCAGTGGTAACGCGATTGGCTAACAAAGCCCAATTATATCAGATTGGTTGACAGTATTAATTTCAAAATGCTATCGCTTTTCTCTTCCTTTTATGAAAATTTTGGTGAGGAAATAATAAAAATATCTTTATAAATGGCAAGGCTTTGCAAAGCTCTTTCCAAAGAAAAACAATACCTCAGTAAAATCATCATCCTTGTCATTAAAGTTCTTAGATTGTGAGTTCTCCAACCTCAGGTCGAGAACTCAAAATCTAATCATATTTTTTTTTCTACCTCCATGGCCATAGCTTTCCAGGAAAGTAAAGTTTAAATTCATCTTTTGTATAAAAAATGATAATCAGGATTTATTCAAAATTCACCCCAGTTGTATAAAATCTATTTAGAGACATTGAAAAGAATCTCAAGGCCAAGGATCTTTCTATGATAAACTTTTACAGTTTTACCAGTACTATGCTGGTGATATATGAGATGTTCACCAAAGATATCAACAGTTTTAGTAAAAGTATTTCACTGATGTTGACGGAGTGTACTGGCAATGTATTTTGTCTGGGATGGATAATTTGATATAATTTTTTTTGCATGATTCCACTTGATGACATCTGCTGTTATCAAATGTTGTTCTAAAAGTGCCAGGGGTTATCAGAAATTTCAACTATATTTTTCTGTGTATGTCTTTTCAGATTCTGGAGAATATTGCTGACATTCTCTGAAGGGCTTTTTGAAACTCTCCAAAAATCACTTTGAAGCATTACAAGACAAAGTTTAGTGAATGCTTCTTATAACGCTAAGCAAAGTCATTTCTTCTCTATTATGCCTTTCTATCTGACTCTACAGGCAATAGAGCATTTACGAATGTTTTCAATCTTTTAATTATTCCTAAGGAGGATTCTGCTGAAATCAAGAAACTTCACAGTCTCTATAACATTTGAAATTAAGGGCAACCCCCAAAGTTTTGCTGCTGTCAGTGAATATATTATCTCTCTTCTGTCTAATCATTCAGCAAGCTCTAGTGAATGGTGTGAGTTCTGCAATCTCAATAGCATGTGCGTCTTGTAAGGGGACATGCTGTAGGCGTTCAATAAGATATGCACCTGTTCCTGTCATAAAGTATGGACCTCAAAACAAGACTGAACTGAGACTTGCTGGGGGGTTTTGATAAATGTACCTGTAAGATGGAATGTTGTCAGAAAGATACTAGAACACAGGAATTTTCTATTTTGATAGTAAAAGGAGAATTGGGTGTAAATATGTGAGGAAAAAAATGTTATAAGAATTTGCTTCCTGGGTATAAGCCATATCCTAGAGGATTTTTTATAATATTAAATTATGAATTTGTAAGTTTGCTATTCATTCTGAGCTTAAGTAGCTGATAGCTGCACTTAGTCTTAGAACTCATTATCTTAGATTCAAGACAACATAGCAAAGGTCATCTGCATGTTCAGATAAGGATAGAATTTTGAGGAAATCCAAGGGGCCTTGAATCCCTGCAAAGGGGAGAGTACTTCAGTAACCCCCTGACACTTAACTCTTGTGGTACAAAACACAAAGAAAATTTGATATTTACTCTTTTGTTGTAAAATAACAGCAAGTATAGAGGTTATAGACCTACGCACAGAAAGTGTCTTATCTGTGAGTTATTTAAAAAGGACCCTGAGCAGAGTTGGTGCAAGAGTGTCAGTTTAATGATGATATTCCATGCCTGTATCTGTGAAACACCTGCAGAGTTCTCATTTCATATTTAAATGTATTGTTTGTTGTTATCATTTATGGGTGAAACAAAGAAATGGGGCACTTTGTTCTGACTCAAAACTCCTTTATTGCTTAGCTAACTACTATTATTTCTCCTTCAGGTTCTGAGTGAACATAGGATAGTTTTACCCAAATTTGCTTTCTGCTTGGAGTTCTGAGGGTGTTTTTGCCTGAAGGCTCCCTTTCCTGTATGTAATGCAGTGATGGAAGAGGCCATCTGTTTTGTGTGTAAAGTTAGTCAACATCGGTGCTTCCTGGTCTTATTCTGTTTTTATTCTAAGACTATTTCAACTTATGCAGAAAATAGTAGGCGATCTGGCAGAAGAAATACTTTCCATCCAAGATTCTGCTGTATTTTAAATTCTCTATTTCTGGCATAAGGCTAGCCACAAACCACGAAGAGAGAGATTGGGCACATCTGTTTCAAGATCTACACAAAGTTGTTACATAAAAGTATAAAAGGACCAGTTCCTGGAGCCTTCTAAGAAATAATCTTTTTTGTTGGTAGGACTTTCTTAAACTGTACTCTTTTTTCACAAAGAAGAAACTCCAGAGGTGAAGTGAGGAATACTCAGTATTTTCCATATTTTATATGCATCCCTAGGTTCCATTCCTAGAACTGTATGCATTCTAATTTCTTATATAATCTTCTGTCCATCTTTCTAGGTTTCTGAACATCTTTAACAACAGCTCTCACCCACCAAGACTATGGCTTAAAATAAGTTGTAAGGAGCACGCTGTCTTCTAATTATGGATTAACTTTAACAGGCAACTGAGCGTTTAAAGTTCTTGGGTTGTCAGCAGCATTTGTTCAATGGAAGGAAACAGTGAGGTAGTATATAGAACAAGGAAAGAGATATGGTGGGATGAAAGCCATATGTTCAGTTTATTGTTTGGGGAATCTGAAAGAGAGACATACTGAAGTTTTTCACATTTTAAAAAAATTACCTAGGTGACATGTTTTTGAAAAAATAATTTTGTAATCTGAGTCTCTTTGGAAGTATTCACATTTAAATCAAAATGCATATTGATGTATGTTTGGTATTTTGTTTGTTTTTTTATTGTAAGGTATATTTCAAATGAGTAATTTGTCTAGAGGTTTAAGATTGGTTAACACAGTAACAAAAAAAATTGGTGAGCAATCTATTTTTGATAAGTCAATAGTTTTCTTAAATGTATAACTTACTCTGCAATAGAACAATTGTTGCCCAGAAGAACAAAATCTTCATCTGAACAAATTGTTTCTCAAGAATTTGCTGGAGAAAATTGCAAGGTAATTTTATCGGTTTATAAGCTTATTTCTGAATAGGCATTTATTGAAATAAGTACTTGAACGTTAGGTTGATGAAGATGTTTGAGTCTCAATAAGTGGATTATATGAATGGTCTCACTTCCATATGAAAGTCTTACTCATCATTTCAATTTTTAAAGCAGGCTATTGGTACCGTTGGTCTTCATTTGAGAATCAAAGACTGACTTTGTATTCTTTGTTCCAGACTTAAAGTGTTTTATCAAAATACTCCATAGTAAAGAATTTAATATTGCATGAGGGGAAGTGTGGGCTTTGCTCTCCCTTCAGCTCCTGGGAGGAATTACTAAGGCCTTGGAAGGCCATACTTTAGAAAGTACTGTACTTTTTACTTGGTGGATTTGGGATGTGCCAGGTAGTCTAACAATTTGACGTAAGGTAGGAACTTTCCATCATGTGGTAACCCCTGAACTAGTAGAAGACCTGGAGAGTGAGGTCAACCGTGTAGGTAGTTGACTATACGACCATGTCCATGTGATGGAGCCCCAGTAAAGACTCTGGACAACACGCCAAGGTGAGCTTTTCTGATTGTTAAAATTAATTGGTGTCTTTTCAGTGCAATAAAAAATCATCGTGAGTATTACATTATGTGAGTTCTTTTCAGTGAATTATCGAACCTTGTAGTGGTTCTGGAAACCCCCCCTAAATTTGTATGTAGCATCAAAAGTGAAAGTGATATTGTGGACTGTTTCCTAATTTCATACAGACATGTATACATATATATATAATGTATGTATATATCAGCCTTTCTCATAGCACGTATTTATCATATGTATCTATCAGAAATTCTATCATGAATGTCTAATAATTCAGCTATTATAATTATCTTACAGTGGCATTTATTTAAGAATTAATACTAAAATTCATTATTCATTCTTCTGAGGTTTTCTAATTTAGATTAAAAAATTATTTGTTGGCGCTTGCTAAAGCAAGATAAGGCAAACAAACTTTATATAGTATCATCTTGATAGATACGGGGATCACTGTTTCAACTCCAAATATGGTGTGGGCAGGTGAGAATTTATAGCCAAAGAGCGTGGATAGAAAATTACTAAGAGGAACTGCCAGGCTAAGGGGAATGCTGGCTAAAGAAATTGATCAGGATTCTTGCTGCAGGCAGGCCGTGCGATCAGACATTACCTGTGGGACGGTAGAGGGTGAGAAACTTGAACAGATGTTGAAGATGATTGTGTCCTAGGAGTAGGACATTCTCTCTGAATTGAGTAAGCAGAGTTCTTTTAAAAACTGAATTGTACAAGTAAGTTCACAGATGACCCTGGGAGAAGGTTCATGAGTCTGACTAAAGTTTGGCCAAGCAAAGAATCTTTTCATCTATACGCCTATAAATCAGCCTAAAATACGTAAAATATTATTTCAGCACTCTGTTGAAATGTCTCTACATAGTCAAAGTTCCAACCGTTATTGCTACCCTGCCTTATTTAAATCTTTCCTTGAAGGATTTTTCTATTCTATTATTATTATGACATCACTTGACTAGTAAGTTATTTCTTTAATTTTAATGAAAAAAGCTAATTTTTATTATTTCTATACAATTTTATTTGTTAATATTATATTATTTCTATACAATTGTATTTGTTAATATTATATGAAGCACTACCACAAGTTTCTGACAGAGAACAGACTATTATTTACTTACAGCAGATAATGCACCTGTTTTCATGGGTCACAATTTCAGGGTGCCAATTTCCTGTTCCTTCTAAGGTCATGTAGTGAAAACCAGATCTCACCCTAACATACCAAGTTGGTATTATAGTTAAACAAATGTGCAAAAATAAATTTGTAGCATCTAGCTTTACAATCCAGGGTTCTTAGGACCTCACATTGGTTTGAAAAAATAAATATTTATGTCTAGAATAACAAATCTGTTTGGAGTTCTCACTGGCTAATTAGTTATAAATTAACATTTAAGGCTTCTCTTTTAGCCTTGGTCTCAAATTTTAGAAAAATTTGTCAGATAGACTTGGATGTGCAGAAACATAAAAATAATCAGTAACACCTAACACTTTGCTAACATTTGGTTAGCTTTTATTTTGTTCTGATAATAATGTAAACTTTTGAATAGAAGTTACAAAGGTGATGAAACATAGACCTTCAACAAAACATCCTTTGTGTGGTAAAGTGAATTCTGAATTAACTCTACTATTAATATTTGCTTTCTCTAATAAAAAGATCTCAAAGAATTCAGCCACTTAACAATGAAGATTAATAACGTATATCTGTTTCAGGCATATTTCCTAACATTTAACATTCTACTGGCTTTTAAAATATTTCTAATTTTTTTTAAATTAAACGTTTAATTTTCTGATAATTGAAGAGAGGCCTGATTCTGTAAGAAATAATACAATGATATCTGGTGTATCCTTTAATTGGTTTACTACAGTGGTATCATCTTGTAAAACTACAATATCATTACTAGGATATTGATATTAATACAGGATATTGATATACATTGTGTTGTTGCTTTATTAGAACATTTCTGTCACCACAAAAATTCCTGACATCATTGCTTTATAGCTACCTAACCTGCCTCCAGCCCCTATTTGCCAGAATGTCTTTCTTCAATAGGTCCTGGGTCTCAGGGAATCAAAGAATGAACACACAGACCACAGATAGGATTTATTATACAGAACAGAATATACAGGGTAGGATTTGTTACACAGAACAGAATACAGAAAAAGCTCCAGAGCTTCAGGCAGAAGGAAAGACCCCAAGCTGGAACATCTCAGCCTGGGTCCTTTGTCTAGGGGTATATATATAGCCTAACAAATGAATGGATACAGTCCCTTCCCGTGGGGCAAGATTAATGAATGTGTTGGCAAATTAATGGATACAATCACTTTTGGGGAAAATGTTAGTGTGTTCCTTTTATGAAATTTCCCAGGCCTAGGAAACTTATGAAATTGACCAGGCCTAGGAAATGGGGGGTTCCCATGTTTGGCCATGAATGGGGGAACACTGTATTAGTATGGTACAATGCTTGCCCTGTCACTTCCTGTGGCTTGGTGTGACACACCAGAGACAGAAAGGAGAAGGAGCTTTGTGAACTATGGAGCTAGCTAACTTCTATGCAATTATTTCTAAAAACGAACAGTGTAAGAAGAGGGAGACAGTGGCTGGGGAGGAAGACACTACCACATGCCCTGAGCTGGCAACCTGGAGGTGTTTCCTCAGCAGTTGTCTGGCCCCTCTGGCTACTGGAGCTTCCTGTGGCCCCCTCTGCCCACCCTCCAATCCACTGACTCCTCTGTCCCTGCTGCACCAACACCCCTGGGGTGGGAAGGACACAGATGTTGCTGTAGGTCCTTCTTCCAGCTCCGGCAGCATGACCAGGGCCTCCACCCACCCTATATCACCTGTACCTTCTTTATCTTTTGGAACTTCTCTGCTGTAATAATGTCATTTCAAGAATATTATATTAATATAATTATATAGTTTACAACCTTTGGGGAGTTGTTTTTATTTAACTCTGCATAGTTTTCTTGGGATTAATCTATATTATTAAGTTCACTAACTTATCTTATAAAAAAAATTCTATATAATTCATCAGTGAATATCACTACAATCATCTTCAATGGAAAGCAGGGGAAGATAGGCATTACTGCTAGTGTCTCATTCACCCCTCAAAGCCATTGTAGAATTATTTTCCTGAAATAGTTAGCAGAGTAGTTGTCATATAGTGTCAGATGAGTTTGGGAACTCATCCAACAAAAAGCACCCTGAATGGTAGACTAGGAGCTGGCTTCTAAGCATTGCTTCCCAGGGAAAGTACCTGGAGGTGACCATAGTGATATTGGATAGCAATAAGGTATGTAGCACTTTTCCTAGGATGCATTCTGAAACGTAATTTTCTGACCCCGTATATGTAAATATCAATAGCTAATTCGTATGTAGTTTGTTTAAACATTTACTCATCAAAGGACAACTTTTATTCATTTATGTTGTGTAAAAGCCTATGGTGACTAAAGTAACCATCCACATCCAAAATTCATGTGTGTGAATATAAATTTTCATTTCTCTGTGACAGATGCCTAGGAGACAAATTGCTGAGTTATAATAATGGAATACTTGGTTTTATGTGAAACTTCCCACCTTTTTCCAAAGTAGCTGTAATGATTTACATTCCCACTGCAGTATAAGAATGATCTAGTTCCTCTGTATCCTCAATCCAGGGATATCTCTATATCCAGGGTACTACAGGCTCATGCTAGTTTCAAAATATAAATGTATAGGGAGGGAGCAAGATGGCAGACTAGAGACAGCTGTCTTCACAGGCAAGCATGGTGATATTGGGGAGAAAAGATCCAGGGACCTCCCTATGTCTCCAAAGGTATGTTTCTGGGCACAGACCAAAACTTTTGGTCTGTGGCTTTTGGTCTGTGCCCAGAAACATACCTTTGGAGACATAGGGAGGCAGCAGAACACTTCAGGACCCCAAGACAAGGAAGAAAGTAGTGAAGAAGTGGCAAGTACTTGCATTCCAGTAGAGGCCATCTGGTGCAGCTGTGGCTGCAGCCAGGATAGTTTGCAGACAGACAAGGTCTGTGGGGATTTTTTGGACCTGGGCCCTTGGTTGAGTTATGTTAGGAGAGATTGGGTGAGCCAGCGAGTGATTTTGAACAGCTCCCAGGGCTGGGACTGAGCCACCCAGGCAGAGCAGAGTGCTCATTGTTCAGCTGCAGGCTGACACAGCCATTGTAGGAAAGCTGACTTCCAGGCTTGACACTCAGAATCCTAGTGTGAGGCCAGTTCTGCAGTACCTGATAGGCAGGGCAGCCACTCCTGGAAAGATCTGAGTTTCATACACTTTCCTGAGCAAAGCAAGTATGTAGCCAAAGGACACAGTTTGGAAAAAGTCAAGGTGTATCTATTAAGCAGGCTGAGGAGAGCTTCAGGCTCCCAACCCTGTAGTGTTTGACGGCAAAGAATTCAGGAATATGGGACATAGTTTTCAGAAAGGCAAAGATTTCCAGTCTCCATCTCATACAGCTGTATCAGTGTGGTAATTAGCATCACAAACCCCATAAGATCATCTGTTGCCCAGGCAATACACAGATATATATAATATACCATAAAAATATAGTTTTTCTTTCTAAATTTGTTGTCAACTTTTTTCTCCTACATTTTTTCTTTTTTTCTTGTCATGTGTTATAATTTTTCATTGTTTCCTTCCTTAATAATAAAGGAAGGCTTTAGTTTTGTTGTTTTTTTCTACTCTGTTATTCTTTTTTACCCCCAATTGCATCCCTCAAGGTTTTTTGTTTGTTTTAATTTGATTTCTAGTATTTTTGTTTTTCTTCTTTATTTTGTGGAAGTGGGGTCTTGCATCTCCTCAGGTAAAGAGCTCCAGACCTCGAGGGACCTACCCAATCCAGCCCCCCAGAGTTAGGATTTGTGGATATGGGTCAAGTCCCCTACTGTGCACCACTATTACTCTTTTTTTTTTTTCCTTTATTTTATTTTATTTTATTTTATTTTAAATTCTAAGATGCACCATAGATGTGGCCCCACCCATTACCCTCCCTTCACCAAAACCTCCCCCCTCCCTTCCCCTTCCTTGGCCCTTTCCCCATAGTCTTGTGGTATAGTTGAGTTATAGCCTTCATGTGAAAGCTATAATTTAGCTTCATAGTAGGGCTGAGTACATTGGATATTTTTTCTTCCATTCCTGGGATACTTTGCTAAGAAGAATATGTTCCAGCTCCATCCATGTAAACATGAAAAAGGTAAAGT
>CAUYPK010054037.1:0-31987 GCA_963574355.1 Loris lydekkerianus | reverse complement strand
CCCACCCCGCCGACCGCCGGGCTACACCCCCCAAAAACCCCCCAAAGGGATCTTAATGTGGGGGGGGGGGGGGGCTTGGGGGGGTGTAGTTTTGTTTTGTTTTTGAAACAGAGTCTGGCTCTATTGTCCAGGCTAGATTGCAGTGGTGTTTTCATAGCTCATTGCAGCTTCCAAATCCTGGGGTTAAGCAATCCTTCAGCCTCCCAGGTAGCTGGGACTACAGGTGTGCACCACCATGCATGGTGAAATTTTCTATTTTTTGTAGAGACAGGGTCTTGCTATTACCCATGGTGGTCTCAAACTCCTCGCCTCAAGTGATCCTCTTGCTTCGGCTTCCCAAAGTGCTAGGATTACAGACATAAACCACTATGCCTGACCTTAGTTTTGCATCTCTGAAAATTGCAGGACAGCTGTGGGCCCCTTTTCTAGAAAAATATATGCACTGTGCATATAAAATTTTCTAGGCAATCTTCTAAAGCTAGCCTAAAGACCTTGGATTAAGAACCCTCTGAATGCAGAGAAAGTGTGGGGTTGAGACATAGCTTTGTCATTTACCAACCATAGTATGTTTCTTGGGGGAACCCTCTCAGATCTGCTGAACCTGTTTCTTCAGCTATAAGATGGGACTGGCAAAACTTACTTTACTCTCCCAGCGTTCAGTGAAGTTTTAATGAGGGAGTGGATGTAAAAATAGAAAATGTTACAGCTGAGCACTCACTACACACCTGACTTGATTAGGATTTCAAGACATCACTTTTTGGAAAAATGGAAGTGAGGAATGGAAATTCCAAGGTGGATTAAATGACAGGCTTTTGCAGAGTAAGCTTGAATCCAAATCTTACTATAACTGAGGAACAAGTAGATGATCAAAAATTAGGACTACAGAGCTTGCCGGATCTGGTCCAGCTCTGATTCCCTCTTAGGAGGCCTTCATTTGCCAACGTGGTGAGGAGCTACCTTGGCTCTCATCTTGGAATCATTCTGGTAGATTGATGTCTCTCTGAGGACTGAGGTGCTCACGTGGGGAAAATGATTCAGTCCAAAGTTCAAAACAGCCATAATTTATTTGGCTCAGAACTAATTCAAAGGGATGCTTCTTAGGGGGTATTAAAATGTATTCCCTTTACCTTCAGTGCTTTACTAGTAGCTCTCCAGAGCAGTTGCCCCTACTTCACCTCTCCCACTATGATTTTAGTTTGAGAGTTTAATTGGTTCAGAATATCTGAGCCCACATTCCATTGTGGGTGGGGTTCCAAGTCTCAGCTTCCCTTTGCCTTTGACTCTTTTGTTGACACTTGAACCTGGAGTGGGTATTACACTAGTAGATGGGGACCTAGGAAGAGCTAAACATTTTCTCTTCAAAATGTGAACAGAACTAGACAAAATGCAACAATGTTTGATTGTGTTTACTTTTAAATGATTGGTGTCTAAAAGGTATGTCAGCAGTCCTGTGGGCTGAAGGTTTGAATATCACAAAAGCTTGAGAAGCCAGAAAGAGGAAGGCAGAAAGGAAGGGAGGAAGAGAGGAAGGGAGGGAGGGAGGGAAGAAGGCAGACCAATGAAAATCAACATGAGCCTGAAATGAAAGCCAGTGAAAATTCAATGTGAGCAGTTCCCAAATGAACGAGACCAGATCTGTAGCTAATTACCAGGAACATGGTCTGGGAGCCAGCCATCCACACATGGGGGCCTGAGCATTCTCTTTGCAGGAGCTTCAATGGATGTGTCTGAGGACTTTGACTGCCTTCCTTCCACTTTGTTAAAATTTTCCTGGGTACAAACACATTGCATTGATCCTCTTTTTTTTTTTCTAGATGAGAAAACAAATAACAATATTGGCTTTTTGAAGAGTTATTAAGATACCATGTAACATTAAAAATTAAATCATATAAAAATAGATAATAACAAGGAACATTTATATTGAGCTTTACTGGAAACCTCAGACTTGGATAGATTTTTCACTTTTTGATCCACACAACAACCCTTCAAGGCAGATAAGGCAGACAGCCTTTATCAATCCCATTATGGAATGAAACAAGGCTCTGCAGGGTGTCCCAGGCTGCAGACTGTCATGTGCCAGGTTTGTGGTTCTCTTCAAGCCATCAGAACACAGCAATAGGGAAGAAGGAAGAGGCTCTGAATCAATAGCTGACTAAGGGGAAAAGAATGAGAGCTGGTGATATTGGCCCCTTTGAGGTCCTGATCAAGGGCCAGAAAATGCCCTTGATACAATTCAGGGCTGTATGAGTCTCATGGTCTGAGACATTGAATGCCCTTTGTTAAAAATATACTCATCTAATAGAAATAAGATATGAAGCTGTTTCCAGTTAGAGTATGTTTATCAGAAAAGGTCCAGGTGGTCCAGCACTTACTTGGGGACAGATGAGAAAGGAGGGGCAGGCGAACAATCTAGAGACAGTTCAGAAGAAGACTAGACAGGGAGGCACAGGGCACATGTTACAACTTCACCCAGGATTGACACTTTCCTTTTTGTTATTTTGGGCTGAGACTGGAGCTAAATACTTATGAAAATGAAGTCATTTCTAATTTGATTGTGCTTTTTAAAAAAGCATAAATCTAGTAACCTACATTTACTTGGTGGTAAATGTTTAACAATTGGCTCTGTGTAGGGGGATAGGGAAACCCTATTTGTAGGATTTGCTGATTTCTGTGGTGCAGCTACACTTACCCTCCCAATTTTAAGCTACCAAAGTGATGTTATTGAACATGTCATTGGGAAGAGATAGGCATGACCAACTGACAGTTTTGTACCAGTTAGAGTCAACCCCAGCACCCCTTTGGTTGAAGTGAGAGATAAACTCAACAGAATCAGGGGTGGCAGCTCATGCAGAAGTTGGAACTGGCTAGACTAAGGGGTACGGGAGAAGAGGGCAGTATGAAAATAGGTCACAAATGAGAAGAGTAACTTGACATAGAAAGTCCAGTGTACACAGTTCATGTTCCACATGCTGAACGTGGTGCAGCTCTGAGTTTCTCTTTTACAATGCAAACAGCCTTCAGAAACACAGAAGTCTGCTCAAAAGGCTGCTGCAATAATAGTGCAGTCATCTGGGCCAAACTCCTTTCTGCTGCCATAAAGCACCGGACGTGGCTTTCCTGGTCTGACTTGGCCTCCCAGAGGCTGAAATGAAATCAAAGACACAGGATAAATGGAGGCTTTTCCTTCTGTTTGGTGTGAGCCTTCGTGGTGTGAGCATATTTTCTGTCAAGAATTAGTTGCTTAGAAAAGAAAGCTCTGAGCAAATCTGGACCAGGTGTTTGCTCCATTTAGTTCCAGAGCCAAGAAAAACCATTTTCTGGGCACTGGAAAGAAGAAAAAGGAGAATTCCAATTAATGATCATTTTTCAAATGGTTTCTTCTTGTCCAAGGGATTGGGGTTTTTTCTGGCCCTGCAAGCTCCACTAGGCAGTTGAACTTTGTTTCTGCAGAAAATTTTCTGATGATCATGAGTCAAGGTACCTAGTGGGGGAGTTTTAACTATGAAAGCAAAGATTTCCCCTGCTGCAGGATCTACAAGAAGCCAACATAGGCACTAGAAAATGAGAAATTCAGTTACTCACTTGGGAGGAGGAAGCAGAAGGCCATGGATGTCAAATAACCAGGTTGATGAATTTTTCACAGAATTTAGGAGTGTTTGGCAGAATTGTCCTGAGTGACTGGTTGCTTAGGTGATGTGCAGATGTGGCTTTCTTCTAACTGAAAGGAATGCCATTTATCTTTATTCTTTACCCGCCACAGCCTAGGGGAAAGAAATGTGTGTATTTTAAGAAGATGCATATATTTCCTTTGTGAGTGAAATGAAACCAAGGAGATAATCTTAATAAATTATGAGTATTCACTTATTCTGAAGAGGAGAAAAGAAAGGTTGATTCTCCTTCCAGAGAAGTCTCTTGATCTATCCAATCTATTATAGAATAATTGAACTAGCAACAATCATTTCTATGAAGTATCTACTAATTACGCTGCTCTATAAACAGTCTCTGAATTCAGACATGCCAATTGCTAAAAATGGATCATTGCATCACCAAGGGTGTCATTAGAGTCTTAACTGCTCTCAGATTCAGAAGATCTAACCCTGAAAAATAAGGGCTGAAGTTTTATTTTCCCTTTTCTGACAGTGCCCCAAATCTCACTTCATATATATTGAAACATTTACTTTCATCCAAATCCAAGTCCTTTTTAGTCTCTTGTGTTACAACTCTTACAAGGTATCCAAAAATACACCATTTCCCTTAAGTGATTAATACATTCTTTATCATACTCAGCAAACTCCCAGGTAGTTTATAGAAAAGGCACTACAAACGAAGCCTGATGTAGTCCATTTAGGCCTTTCTTTTTATCAAATGAGGGAGTTGGATTATATATGAATTAGGATTAACCTCAACTGTAACAGAGATCAAAATAACAATAGGGCTTTTCCCCCTCTCACATAAGTGAAGCCTGAAGGTAAATGGTGCAGGGCTGGCTGATGCAGCAACTCCATGACTATCAAGAACCCAGACTCCTTTTATGTTGCTGCTCTGCCATCTTCTAAATGTGGCTTCCACTTCCTGATCTAAGATGGCCACTCCAGCTCATCAGGCCAACATTTATGCCACCAGTTTAAAAACAGTTTTAAAGGTTACCTCTGTGAAATGGCACCACCAGAGTACTACTCAACACTTCAATTTATAATCCTTTGGCTAGTTGCAAGATAGCCTGGGAAATGAGATAAATATTCTGAGACGCTATATTAACTAGCTAAAAAATTGAGAATTCTCTTACCACGGAAAGGGAATATTGCAAGGAGCTAGCTTTCATTACCACAGATTAAAGCAGTGGTTTTTACATTGCACCTTCAAAGTCCTAGGGTTTTAGTGTGGGAAAGTGCAACTGTGGGTTTGGGATAGGGGGAGGTATGAGTAAATAAATTTACTTTGAGTCCCAGGAAAATTCTCAAAATCAAGGTTTGTGGATCCCCCTTTTGAAGTGCAACTGTGTTAGAACATTTATGATGGGTGGAAGTGGTCTAAAGTGAGAGCCACTGGCAGCTGACTGCGAAGAACTCCCTGGGCCCCAGGCTGGTCAAAGGGAAGTCGGATTCTAGAACAGGGTGCCCACTCTGAACAAGGAAGGATATATTGAACTGATGGTAGATCAGTTTTCAACATTGACATCATGTGGCACTGACAAGAAGAAACAGCAGGTGACAACTGGGCTCTGAAATTGGACTGATAAGATCCTCTATCCTCTATCTTTCTCTTTAAGAAAACTATGAGCCTCTATCTTTCTCTTTAAGAAAACTAAGTGATAGAGTTTCTCAACCTTAGTACTGTTTTTATTCCGGACCAGATGTTAATTGCATAGCAGTTATGTGCATTACAGGATGCTTAACAGTATCCCTGGCCTCTGCCCACCAGATGCCAGTAGTACCTTCCAGTTGTGAAAACTAGAAATGTCCCCAGATATTGTCAAATAGGGCCTGGGGGTAAAATTACCCATAATTGAGAACCACTGGGTTAGAATATATATAGTGGTGCTCATTTTTATACCTTGCTTATGGGTGTACAACTTGGTATTAAGCCTTTCATAAATTAGATGGACTACATATCAAAGACCTTAAGCTCTGTGCTCACAGTCCCTGTGAATAGTGTCCATCCTAGAGGATCCACAAAGGCTTTTGAGCATGGCTATAAGCTCATGCTATGGGGAGAGAGGCAGGTATGGAAGTTCCTTCCTGCACAGAGTTGTCATGCTTTGTGCCATGCGACCTTGCTACCCTGGCCACAATCCATTGAGCCAGGAAATCTAATCAAAGGTAAAGGCTTCCATAGCCTGGATGGAAGGAATCCCAGCCACCTATGAGAAGACTTGACCCAGGGCACTGGCAAATAGAAACCTTCCATACTGGCCAGTGACAAACAGCAAGTGTGTGAGTAAAAGCTTGCTGAGGAAGCATCTCTGCCCACCTCTGAGCGATGAACAAAGACAACTAGGCCATTAAGCAACTTTGAATCTCCAAGCATGAGAGCTGTTATTCCAGTTCTCCACAGAGCTGCAGAGATAGCTTTCTTTGTTCCTTCACTTTATAACAAGAAGCTTTTACCACACACAAGGATCTTGCAAAGTGTGACCCAGTGTCTAAACCAAGCTTGTTTCTGTTTCAAGGGTGTATAGTAGACATACAGGGTAGCCAGAACCCTCCTCCTCCTCTCTAATGGCACAAAAGGCCGCATCACGGATGGTGGCATGGGAACCTTTGTAAAATTCCAGATTCCCATCTCTTCCCCTAGATAATGTCACTTAGTAGTCTTGGGGAGTCATGTTTAAGAATTTTCCAGGCTCAGCACCTGTGGCTCAAGTGGCTAGGGTGCCAGCCACATACACCTGAGCTGGAGGGTTCGAATCCAGCCTGGACCCGCCAAACAACGACAGCTGCAACCAAAAAATAGCCAGACGTTGTGGTGGGCACCTGTGGTCCCAGCTACTTGGGAGGCGGAGGCAGGAGAATCGCATCAGCCCAAAGGTTGGAGAATTTTCCCAGGTAATTCTGAAGCATAATCTGATTTTGGAACCATTGTATTTCTCACTACTGGGATAATTGCATCCATTCTCATGCTGTAACTCCGAAATAATCCTTAACAATATGGAGGGGGTTCTCAAAAAAATTAAATGTAGAATTTCCATATGATCTAGCAATTCTACTTCTAGGTGTATACCCAAATAATTGAAGGTGGAGTCTCAAAGACATATTTGTACACCCATGTTCATAGCAGCATTATTCACAATAGCCAAAAGGTGGAAGCAACTCAAGAACCATTGATAGATGATTAGATAAATAAAATGTAGTATATCCATACAGTGAAACATTACTTAGCCTTAAAAAGGAAGGAAATGTTGACACATGCTAAAACTTGGGATGAAAGTTGAGGATATTATGCTAAATAAAATACTCCAGACACAAAGGGACAAATTTTGTGCTATTTTACTTATATGAAGTACCTAAAATAAGCAAATTTACAGAAACAGAAAGTAGATGGGTGGTTGCCAGGGGTTGGGGGAGGGAGGAAGAGTTATCGTTTAATGCATATGAAGTTTTAGTTGGAGAAGATGGAAAAGTTCTGGAGATGGATGGTGGTAATGGTTGTACAACAATATGAATGTAAATACTATTGTATACTTAAAATGGTAAATTTTATGTTATACACATGCATGTGTGTGCACCTGCACACAGAGGGTGCCAAAAATGTATATGCATTTTAAGAAATGAAAAAACTGTATTAAAATTTTAATACTTGATATATGCCAGTAATGTTTGTTACCTTGTATGTTGTATCTTGTATTTCTTGTAATTGTGGAAGTCAAATATGACTTGAGTATTACAAATTTAATACTGTTTTTTTCTTTCTTAAAACGTGTATACATTTTTTTGGTGCCCTCTGTATGTACATTTACCATACAGACACACACACACCTCCGCCCTCAAGTCACGTACTACAAACAATCACCAAAACAAAGCATAAGATTCTTTCTATCAAGGAAACAAGATGCTGCAAAGAAATCATAGCCAATAAAATAACTACATTTTTCATACAAAATATTGTCAGAGATAAAAATCTTTAGAGAATAAAATTATCATATCAGGGTCACTCATCATAAAATAAACGGAGAAAAACAGGAAATGAGAGACTAAAATAGATCTTCTGTTTAAAGAAAAAAAAATCATTCCTAAAAGTTTACAAGTAGGTCCTTCTGAATCTCTAAAAGTGTGTCTGAAATATTGAGATTTAAAGACTTTTAAATACTACCTACTCTTCCTACTCTCCGAGATATGCATTTACTTTCTCTCTTCTAGAAATAATCTTTTTGGATGTTCATTAGATTTGGCGACTCTGCAAGGGTACATGTCAAATTTAGTAAGAGTATAAATGTCTTAACACAATAAGTAAGTGAGGTGAAGGCTATGTTAACCGGTTTGATGTAAGCATTTCAAATTGTATATAAAATCAGCACATTGTACCACCCCACCCCACCCCCCAAAAAAAGAAAGAAAGAAACACATCTAAAGAAAATATGTAAATCTAAAAAAAAAAAATAATAATTTGGTGACTCTGCCAAAGAGCTCTGGGTACCCTGCCTCTGCTCCAGCTGGGATACTCTTCAGGGCAGGTGGCAACTTGCTGTAGACAAAATGGAGACCACTGGGGAGCAGAGGACACAGGGTGACATAAGATGCTGTGGGTTGGGGGAAGCATTTATTAGGACATTTTACAAACATGGAAGTCCACTGTTAGGGTGGTAAGGTGCTAATCATTGTTTTCGAAGAAGATGAATCACCTCCCTTGCCCCCAAATCAGCTTTAAATGTAGCACAAATGATGCTTAAGTGAGAAGTCAAAACAGCAATGGCTTAAATAACATGTAAGTTTACGTTTTTCGGTGCAGTTGTCAGAGACCCAGACTCCTTCTTAAATTGTGTTGCTCTGTTATCTTCAACTCATGGTCCAATGTGACTATTCAGCAATTCAAGCTTCTGCCATGGAGTCTATATTCCAGCTGGGGAAAAGAGGTGGGGTGAAGAGGTCCACTCCTTCCGGTAATGGAAGTTGTATGTGGTGCTCCCAGTGGCCAGAACATAGTCTCATAGCACATCTGTAAGAGAAGCTGGGAAGGTGGTCTTTATTCTAGGGGACTGTTTACTCAGCTAAGAAAGGGAGAACCAATATTAGGGTGGATGATTAGTCTGCTGCTGGGAAGCTAGGTCAGAAGATAGGACTCTGGAAAATCTTTTTCATCCCTTTTACATGAAAATCTTCTAGATGCTTTGACCTAATCTTCTCATTTAATCCTTACAGCTTCCCTCAGTTTATGTTTTCATTTCCACTTTATGAAGGTACCAAGATTCCAAGAGTTTATGTCACTTATCCAAAGCAGCTCCATAAACTGTGCCACTGTCCTCCAGATTCTTCAGAATCGGCTCCATGTAGTGCCAAAACCCCTTCCTCTGTGGCATCTGGGAGTGGTAGGAGAGTCTGGCCTGGGCCCGGCTCTGTTGGTCTATTGCATGTTTTTCAGCTCTAGGCATGCTCACCTCCAAACATGTGTCTTTTTCACTTCAAATTCTGCTATGGTGGTGCCCAGGAGCCCATGACATGGAAACTGCACATTGCCCCAGCTCTCCTTCTCCCCAGGAGTCTTGAACACCCAGGTTGGCTGCTGAGTTTTGAGCTGATGTTGGCATTCTGGGGTGAACTTTTTCATCCTAGGTTTGACTGCTGCGCTTTCTTTTGTTGAGGTCATGACTGTGTGAGAAAATGTGTGTGTCTGTGTGCTGTTTATTGCAGGCCACAGAAGATGTAAGAGAGAAAGAAGCGTCAATCGCGGAGCTGGGTCTGGTATACCACCCCACCCCTGTGCCGGGACATCTGTTGCCGGAAGAGAAACCTGGAACCCAGAAAGCTCAGAAGTTGCCTTTCACCAGCTCCATTCTCTCTTGACGATTACGTGGGCGCCTTCATATTTTCAAAGGACTCTCTTGAGGGATTGGGAAATTTAACATTTCAATCATTGAGGATGAGGACTAAGCCAAGAACTGTAACTTTTAAGAGACCGGTGGCCTGATTTTGTTCTTTCCTGGGAGCTGCTCACTCCAAGCGCTGGGGGGAAGGTTTCTCCTTTGGGAACTGGCTACGTGCAGCCTGGCAGTTCTGAAAGAACACAGATGTCTCTGTGTTGCTCTGGAAAGACCACAGAGGTTTCTCGATTCCACAGCCAGGTCATTCCATGGGAGCTGGAGCCTGGCTTCCTGAGAAGCCCAGTTCCCATGGGAGACAATGTGGTATGTCACCCCCCACCCATCACAAACCTCCTCTCTTCCATGGACTAATTTCCATCTTTCTGGAGCTCTTGGCCACTATTTAAATCCTTCTGAAAAGCTCTTATTTTGTTTTAAAATATCTTTTTAACAAAAAACATGATAGTAAATACCTGCTTATTATTTAAAAGTTTAGAAAATAGAGGTAATGAAAAAGAAGGAAAAAAATTGCTTGTTTTTCTATTTGCTAGATAGAGTTAACTGTGGCTTTTTGTATATTTTTCTAATTGCATAAATGTGTAGCTATGTATTATATATATGCTGTATGTATGTAAAGCTTTTTTTGAAACAAAAGTAGGGTCAGACTATTTTATAACCAGCTTTTTGTCACTTAGCAATATGTCACAGACATCTTTCTATGTCAACAAATATATATTTGTAATGTTGTTCTTATTAGCTGAAGATATTCCATTGCACCAATATTTTTAAGAAAATAATCCTCCATTGAGTAATAAGATCAGCTCACAACTCTATTTCTTTTTAATTATTATTACAAACAAGATTCTAAAGCACATCCTTAATTATTTCCTCAGAAGAAACTCTGAGAAATAGAATATTGGGCAAATGCTTTGCAAACTTTTAGGAGTTTGGGATATATATTGTCACACTAGTTTAATGCTTGACACTATTTTTTTTTTCTTTTTTAATTCTGGAAAGTCAATGGTATGCTGCAACCTATGGCAACAGGACCACAGTTAGAGATCTGTCATGTAGAAAGCTTTTCCTCCACAATTTCATCTCAGAACTCAGAACCAAAGGCTGCCAAAAAAGGAGCCAAATTAGAACCAAATTCACATCCTCTCATTTCTATCAGCCTCTCACCACACATCTGGCCAAACAACTCTCTGTCATTTGTGACCTAGGCTGAATTCAGTGTTGACCTAAATAGAGGATACCTTTTATTTCACTACCAGCTCTCCGAACCATCCGGTCCTTGCTAAACAGGCTATCCACACAATTGCAATCTTTATTAGTTGGAATCTTCTTGCCAGTTTTCTAATAAAAAATATTTCCCACCTTGCTCTTTATACCAAAAAGAAGGCATACATGTCTTTTTTTTTTACCTTGTAGCCAAGTAGCTTGTTTTAAAAATTGTGATAATCCTACAAATTCTCTTGTAGCTCCCTAAAAGCTCTGGGAGAGAGGAGAGAGGGGAGAAAGGCCAGATTCTCATGGTCACAAAAGACCTGAGGACTTGTCTCTCTATGATATCAAGCTTATTTAAGTATTAATATTTGTGGATCATCCCCTTCAGTTCCATCAGCAGAACCCCTTCCCCCTGAATTCCAACAAGAGTTACAAGATGAAGAAGCGGAATATGAGAAGCATTCCTCTTCCACCTCAGGTGCAGACCACAGACCCTTCCGGGCTGAGCCTCAAGCTGTCGCCCTGGGTAGAGTGCCATTGCATCACAGCTCACAGCAACCTCCAACTCCTGGGCTCAAGTGATTCTCCTGCCTCTGCCTCCCAAGTAGCTGGGACCACAGGCACTCTCCACGATGCCCCGCTATTTTTTGCCCGTCATTGTTGTTCGGCGGGCCCGGGCTGGATTCAAACCCACCAGCTCAGGAGTATGTGGGTGGCGCCATAGCCCCTTGAACAGAAGGCACCAAGCCAATATTGTCTAATATGAAGCACTTATTTTCTATGAATTATATTTATATATTTTCCAATATTATAAAATATTGGCCTAGCTTAGTATATATTGTTGGTAATAATTTTAATTCATCTCAAAAATTGTCTTCAAAAGTAACTGACTCCAAAGTTTGTCCTGCAAAAAATTACTTTAGAAATTAAAAACAAACTTCAAAGATTTTAATTGGAAAATTAGCATGTCCAAGAGTAACACTAACCTAACTTCAAACTAAACAAAAATCAGTTACGTGGAAGTCCTATTTTGGAAAACAGGTTGAGGGGCCAGCCCCACCTGTCTACCAGCAGGGGCAATGTCTATCGTTTCCCAACTGTTCAAAGCCACCAAAGGCAGCGCCGGATTAAACCTCAGTCCCACCACCAGAAATGGGCCCTCAGGCTATCCCAACAGGCACCTAAAAGTACTGTGAAACTTCTTTTTAAGATGCAGTAGTTTATCTATAGAAGCCGCCCCTCCTTTTTTTTTTTTGAGACAGGGTCTCAAGCTGTCATCCTTCGTAGAGTGGTATGGCATCATAGCTCACAGCAACCTCCAACTCTTGGGCTCAAGAGAACTTCTTGCCTTAGTTTTTCTATTTTTATAGAGATAGGGTCTTGCTTTGGCTCAGGCTGGTTTCAAACTGCTGAACTCAAGCAATCCATGTCCAAATAAATAAATAAATAAATAAATAAAATATTTGTGGTTAGGGGAAATGCCAATTATCTTCAAAAATGAGATTCTGCTTTTGGCTATGTTTTTCCAAATTCTGAAGACTAAAGCACATTGTTTTTCCAAGCCCATGGGCTATTTTTATCTGCAACAATATGAAAAGCACACACCTGTTTGTCCATACCTTGTGCTTTGGACACTGGTGTTTATTACGCTGAAGGCAGAGTTAAGAGACAGAAAGATTGGTGTCTTAACACCAGCATGGAAATTTACTGTGATGTGATGAAGGACTATCACATGCTATTTTTTGGGATCTTAAAATCAGTCAGGTAATAAAAATTGGACCTATTTTTAGGACCTCTCATTGTCAATTGTGTTGTATTCTTCCAGTCTCTATTTTGCTCAGGCATTTACTTAACCATTCAAAACATTCTTATCGAGGGCCCACGGTGGACAAAGCCCTCTGCCAAGTGCTGTGGATGTTATCAAGACAGAATCCCCAGTCTTGCTCTGTCACTGACCAGTTGTCATGAAGGAGTCTCCATCTGCAGATCTTTAAGACAAGGCCCCTGTGCTTCTGGTCCCACGGGGGCAATAATCTCCCTCTGCTGTGAGCTCCTCATGCTGGTGTACCTTTCCATACACCTTCTGGCCATTTGCATGTTTTTTTTGGAAAGATTATCTATTCAAGTCCTTCGCCCATTTTTAAAATCAGATTATTTGGGAATGGTTTCTTATAGTTATTGAATTCCTTACATATTTTCAATATTAACTCCTTATCAGATTCATGATTAGCAAATATTTTCTCTGAATTCATAGGTTTCCTTTCACTTTGTTGATTGTCTCTTTGCCTTGCAGAAGTGTGTAGGTGGTGATGAGTTCCCAAGTCCCAACTTGGCACCCCATGCCAGGAGTCAGACAGACATGTGGTCTGCTCTGGAACAAGGCTGAAAAGCTGCGGGCAGCTACAGATGGAAGCATGGGTGAGCCTGACAGATGCTGAGGCCACACTAGACGTGTCCCATCCAGCACCTCACACAATCTGTAGTGATATATTTGTTGCTATTTAAAAATGTTTTATTATGAAAACCTTTATAAGTGCACAATATAGACAGAGGAGTATAATGAAAACTTTCATTCAACACCCACCTGCAACAATAATAAAGCCGTCCCCCTTTACTCCTGGACCCTTGAATCCCAAACATCCTATTGCTTTACATCTGCATATGTGCAAATATAATTTATTAGGACTTTTTAAGAAATATAATCAACGTGCCTTTATCTGACCTAAAAAAATTAATAATTATTCTTAATAGTAGATTAGTTCTGTCAAAGATGTCTCTTTAGAGTTGGTTTTCTTCCAAACAAAGCTCATACTTTTAATTCAATTTTTGTATCTCTTAAATTTCTTTCATTCTTTAACAGGTCCCAGTTGTGACTATATCAAACTAATAACTTTCTACACAGTAAAGAAAGTAACCAATAAAATGAAAGGGCAATGTAAGAATTCAGAGAAAAGATTTGCAAACCATGTAGCTGACAAGGAGTTAATATATAATATTAGTCTTTTTTTGTTTGTTTTTGTTTCTGAGACAGAGTCTTAGTTTGTCACCCTTTAGAATGCTGTGGCATCATATCTCATAGCTCAAACTCTTGGGCTCAAGTGATCCCCTTGCCTTAGCTTCCCAAGTAGCTGGGACTACAGGCGCCTGCCCCAACACTCGGCTATTTTTAGAGAGAGGGTCTCTCTGTTGCTCAGGCTGGTCTCAAAATCCTGAGCTCAATGAGTGGGGCCACATCTATGGTGCATCTTAGAATGGGTACAGGCGAAACTTACTAAATGCAGAATACAAATGCCTACATATAGTAACTAAGAAAATGCCATGAAGACTACATTGGACAGTTTGATGAGAATATTTCAGATTGTATATGAAACCTGCACATTGTACCCCTTGATTACACTAATGTACACAGCTATGATTTAACAATAAAAATAAATAAATTAAAAAAACAAATCCTGAGCTCAGGCTAGGGTGCTAGGAATCCCAGAGTGCTAGGATTATAGGCGTGAGCCACTGTGCCTGGCCCCCAAAATTATTAAAGTTAATAAAAAAAATAATGAACTCGGGCAGCTCCTGTGGCTCAGTGAGTAGGGAACTGGCCCCATATACCGAGGGTGGCGGGTTCAAACTCAGCTCCAGCCAAATTGCAACAAAAAAATAGCTGGGTGTTGTGGCAGGCACCTATAGTCCCAGCTACTTGGGAGGCTGAAGCAAGAGAATTGCCTAAGCCCAAGAGCTGGAGGTTGCTGTGAGCTGTGATGCCACAGTACTCTACCGAGGGTGACAAGGTGAGACTCTGTCTCTAAAAAATAAAAATAAAAATAAAGTGAGGAACTCATACAACTTAATAGCAAAAGCAAAGCAAAACAAATAAGCTGGTTAAAATGTGGGGAAAGGACCCGAATAGATATTTTTCCAAAAAGGACATAATCGCCAGGGAAATACAAATCAACCAGGATGAGAGATCACCTCACACCTATTAGGTTGGCTATTCTCAAAAAGAAAAAATATAACAAGGCAAGGATGTGGGGAAGAGGGAAAATTTGCACGCTGCTGCAGCCATTATGAAAAACAGCATGGAGTTTCCTCAAACATATATATATCCAAAGGAAATAAAATCAGTACATAAAAGAGATATGCATATCTACACTTCCATGTTCACTGAAGCATAATTCTCAATAGCTAAGATATGCAGTCAACCTCAGGGTCCACTAACAGTGGAATGCATAAAGAAATGTGTGATAGATGCACACAACAGCATACTGTTCAATGTTAGAAAAATAAGGAAATGAGGGCTTTTGTGACAACATGGGTGAACCTGGAGGATATTATGTTAAGTGAAATAAACCAGACACACACAAATATTGCATGTTCTCACTTTATTGTGGAATATAAAAAAGTTGAATTTATAGAACTAGAGCAGAATGGTGGTTATCAGTGTTAGACTAGTTAGTTGGGAGCCCATTAGGCTGAGGCAGCTCTACTGCCTTGCATGCTACCTAAGCTTAACCAATCAGAAACTGGCAAATAATCTCTAATTAGGGACGGTCCACTAGAATGATGCAAGTAAGATTATTGCTCCATTTCCCCCAGTCAAATGTTTCTTTTGTCTACTTCCATGTTCATCCTATAAAAGTCTTTTTTTGTTTGTTTGTTTGTTCCATCTTTGGGGAAGCCCCCGATCCATTTGTGGTCTGGAGATCCCTGATTTATGAATGGCTATCTGTCCACATAAACTTTTCAAAAATCTAATAAGTCTAAGTTTACCTTTTAACACTGGGGATAGGAAGACAGGCAGGGTAAATGGGGAGATGAGATAGGAGTCAACAGGATGAATAAGTTCTGGAGACCTAATGTATAGCATGGTGGCTGCTGTGGAAAGTTGGTAAGAGAACAGATCTTTAATACACAAATTGACTATGTGGAGTGATGGATATGTTCATTAACTTGACTGACATTATCATTTTAGAATGTATGTGTATCTCAAAAGGTCACACCTTCACCTACACCTTTTCCCCCATATTATTGATTTGTTGAAGAAACTAGGTCATTTGTCTTGTATAATGTCCCACAATCTGGATTGGGCTGATTGTTTATTTGTAATGTTACTTCATTTGTTCTTCAGTCCTCCATATGTCTACAAACTGGCAAGAGATCTAGAGACTTGGTTAGATTAAGGATCAATGTTTCTAAAGCAAGAACATGTTGTAGTTAGTGTTGTGTGTTTTATCTTGCATCACCTCAGGGAGCACATAAGGCCTGGTCATGTCATTCATGGTTGATACATCAGCAGGGGTCATCCTCACTATTCTGCTATTAAGCTCCCCATCGGCATTTCCCCTAAGGTTTTTGGCATCCAGTAATGATTGTTTCCCAAATTAATTATTTCATTAAGTGTCACAAATGTACTTCTATCATACCTTCTGCATTTAATAGTGGGAAATTTTCTATTAAAAATTTTCCCCAGCAACAATTTGATTATCCAGAAATATGGTCACACAGATCAGAAAGGCAGAATAAATGTTTCTCTTTACTTAACCAATTTTTGAAGTAATGAGCCCTAGCAACCTCTAGTGGAGAACCATGATCTTCTCTTTTCCTTTCTTTCTTTTATAATATACCATTTGGAACTCATAAATTTTTACATAGTTGATGCATTTTAATCTACTGTTCCATTATTTTGTTTTTGTTGTTAATATTTTTTTTTTATCTGCTAGACTGGAAATACTTCAAGTTGACCTCTGGGTCTCTTTGATGTTTTCTTATTAGTGTTTCACAGTTTCCTTTCTGGGCATAATCTTGTACATTTCCCACCATCCTTGGATTCAGTCATTTCTCCAGGGAACTCTGCCTTTCACATTGGGGATGGTATTTAGAGACCATAATCTGGGTACTAGGGTTGGTTATCATCTTAAGCCATTTTCAGTGAATAGAGGTACAAATAAATAAATTTTAGAGGGAAAAATTATAATTTCACATGCTATTTCCAACTTAAATTTCAACTTGCAAGGTTTTTGTTAACTCCACTTCAATAGGTGGATATAACATAATTTATTCATCTAGTCCCCTATGGTGTGATTATAATATCCATCTTCCTCCAGTTCTATATGATGTCTGGTATTACTTTCTTCTGTATCTTTTGTTCTTAGCACAATGCCTAGAACATGCTAGATGCCCAACAAATATGCATGGGATGAGTGGATACTTGAACATGTAAAGGTCCCTTCTAGTGCTAAAATTCTAGCTTTCTGGACCCAGCCACAACTCACCAGGTAACAATCCAGAATGCTTTCCTTATTTTCACTGTAAGCCAATGATCCAGATGCCTGGTTGCCTTCTCAGCATTGGAAGACTGTGGTGAACTGGATTATCACTCTCAACTCTCCACTCCCCTGAATATGATTGTATATTTTTGCCCATTAATTTTGTGGTGCCCTCCCATTGTGGGCAGAGGATGCTGTCCTCCCCCCATCGATGTAGGACTTGGCCATGTGACCTATTTTGGCCCATGGAATATGAGTGGATGTGAAGTGAGCAAAGGATTTTAACAAACTTGAGTGGTTTGGCTTGGGATTTTGTGCCTTATGCATCAACTGTGAGAAAAGTGTGACCTGTACAATCATCTGTCCTGAGCTCCAGAACAAAATACAAGTGCAACAGACCTGAACAGTGTAGAGTCAATTCCTGTCAACCTACAGTGTGAAGAGACCCACCAAGTGACCCCAACCTAGACTATCGAAGCTGCAATTCACCTGCTGGCCCATGAACATAAGAATAAATGCTCATTGTTGATAGCCATTGCCTTTTGAGTAGTTTGTTAAGCAGCATTATTAAGGCAGAAGCTGACTGATACAAAATTAAGGAAGGTTAATGAAGCCTAAGATATTTGACTACATATAAAGTTCATTCCTACCATACTCCACTTGAGTTAGTATTAGAAATTCTATCTCTTCCCTTGTTGCTGTCTACCCAAACCTGAGCTCTCTGCTTCTCTAAAGCCCAAGTGCCAAGGAAGTTTTTAATTTTTATATTCTGAGTTTCTCCAGCCCATACACAAGTATTCAGAAGTAGTTTCTTCTCCTTTTTTATTCAGGGCTACCTAATTAGTAAAAGGATAATGAAAATAATATCTGGCAATTATTGAGCCCTTACTTTAAGCCCAACACCAAGCTAAAATGAATTGGTAATGTTGTCAGTGAACTCTTTGTTACTCATGGAGAAGCTAAGGCTCTGAGAGGTTAAGTAGGCCATCCAGATAAGCAGAGAAGATAGGATCTGAACTTTCTCTGTCGGACTCCAGAATGTGCACTCTTAGCGACTACCCTATCGCACAGAAAGGGCAAAGGCTCTACTTTTATGCCTTTTCTTTATTTCTGGAGTCCCTGAACTCACCACCCACGCTACCCCACTCAGCCTTTCCCAGTACAGAGGGCCACTACCACTAGCTACAAGCCAGGGCACACAGTTAAAATTGAGGAGGAAAATAGGCTCAGTGTTTCCGAGCCAAGGGGAAGGCCAGGTATCTGACTCACATGCTCCTTCTGCCTTCTCCTGTGGGCTGCAGTGAGATGTGTAAGAGGTGGTGAGGGTATGGGAACAGGGCAGCATCTGATAAGAGTTTTCCTTAGCCATGGCATTTCTCTTTTACCCTAAAACCTTCAGGCTCTGTTGCAAGTATGTTCAGAACCCATAGTGCCAAATGTCAAAGGGACTCAGGATAACTCTGAAAGACTGTGATCACATTTTCAGGTTTCATGCAGTTGTTTTTTTTTTTTTTTTTTTTTTAGACAGAGTGTCACTCTGTTACCCTTGGTAGAGTGCTGTGGCATCACAGCTCACAGCAACCTCGAATTCTTGGGCTTAAGCAACTCTCTTGCCTCAGCCTCCCAAGTAGCTGAGACTATAGGTGCCCTCTACAACACTCAGCTATTTTTTGTTGCAGTTGTCATTGTTGCTTAGCTGGCCTGGGCTGGGTAAGAATGCACCAGCTTTGGTGTATGTGGCCAGAGCTATAACCATTGTCCTACAGGCACCAAGGCCATGCAGTCTTTGAGATGAATTTTCCATTTCATTTTTTTGCCTTCTTCTAATACCCTCTTCTGTCATGACTTTTTTTCATGTGGTGAGATGGGGTTTCCATTGGCTTCATCTACCAATTGCCTCTTTGTGGGGCAAGAGTCTCCTACAAGAGACAATTACACATTGATATGGCATAGGTGCTGCCATTCCAAATCTCTGAAAGTCTTACATCTAGAGCTGAGGGAGTTTACCTCTACTGTGTAGGTGGGGCAAGATTCCCACAAGAGACTCCTGGCCAAGTCCTGGGCAGAGGGACCTCAAGCAGCTGAGACATGAAAAAGGCAGAGAAATAGGAGAAGACTAGAGAGAGAGAAGCCATCTGATGGGTAACAGAGAAGTCTAACACACCCACCTCTGGCCTTCCATGGGTGTTTTGCTCAATTGACCTAAGATTGTGTCCCTTCTGTTCAAAGACTAACTGTGCTATCAGCCTTCCAGCTGCTGTGGGCCAGGACAGTGGGAACCTTTTTTCTTGCCTTATGTGGTAGTGCCAATCTTTTGTTAACTGCTCCTTGATACTTACAAGGAATATCTGTGGACCTTCATAGTACTTCAAGGGGGAAGAATCATCATCAGCACTCGTGGTCATATAGACACTGAGACTCTGAGTCTGTAAGTGATGTACTTAACACATTTAAATTCAACAAGGGGGAGAGGGAGGAGTGTGGTAGGCACTCATCTATTGGGTACAATGTAGGGGTATATGGCACATGTCCTGAGTGAAGGGCTCAAATATAACTTGGACTTTACCTAACTAACACAAACAACATAACCTAATTGTATGTGCCCTTATATTAGTCTGAAATTAAAAAAAAAAAAAAAAAAAGAACTGAAATATAAAAAAAGTGATGTCCTTGTGGGTTTACCTTGATGAAGGAGTTGAGCTGGGACTTGAACCCACATCCTTGGAATGTTGAGTGTCTTTCCCTCTGATTACCTCCTTCCCCATAAGATCCACTTCAGAGAAACAAGATGGCACTGGGCACCACTGTCTTCAGACCCCAGTGACACTTCTTCCTGAGAATGTAATTGAGCTTGCCCCTGCATTTGCCTTTATCATAGCCCGTGTCCTATGGAAAAGGCTGCCTGGCTATTCAGAGGGGACCTATTTTGAGGCCTCCCTTTCCCGCTCTTGTTAATGGAGGCTCTTATACTGCCTAGGGGTACCTCCTTAGGATGTATTCCTTGTTGTTGTTATTTAAGTTTTTTCCTTTTTCAATTAAAAAATATTTTCTCCAATTCCAGAAGTCATGGATTTACTTGAGAAGAGTAGAAAAAATAGAGAAAAGCACGAAGAAGAAAAGAAAACTTGTTTTTTGTCCTCCTTAGTTACGGGGAGGACTTGGTGAGTTTCCCTCTGTCTTCTTCTCTACTGTGCCCTCTGGGTCCCTGCCTCAGGCTGCTCTGGGCAGGGAGCCTCCTCAACAGACCTGCACCTTCTTGGTGTCTGGCTTTGGCTGCTTGAGAGATCAAGGTTGGGGAACTTGTTTCATGGCTCCATCCCTGCAAAGTCACCTTGCTGAACGAAGGTCATTGTTTCTCTAAAGACTCAAAGGCTTGACAAGACAGCCTCACCTGCCAGGCTCTGGTAACTGTTCCTAAGCGCCTTCCTTTAGGCCTAAGGCTGGTGAGGCCCCAGCTCCTGCACTACTGGTTGTGCCTCACCTACCTTCTGTAAATAATCCCTTCCCGGGTCATCCTCTTCTGAGCATGCCATCTGCCTTCTGTTGGGAATCTGAATGATTCACCTTCTGATTCATTGACCTTTCAAGGCCCTTTCCCTGAAGTTCCCAGAGACATGAGTTTTTCTGGGGTTTCCAAAGTAACAAATGAAGTGGTGTCTAGAATGAACTTTGGGTTCCTGACTCTTCCCTGACTGGACCTTGCACAGAGCTAGACCAGGCCCACGCCCAAGTCTTGTGATATGAGGGATTCCACACCTCCACCCAATCCCACAAAGCTTTGACTCCTACTGCTGTTAGCCTTCTATTAAAGTCTTGCCCTTGGTTACCAGAATTATCTGCAGAAGGTCCCAGTTGAAGAGAAAGTTTCAGGAGAGAACGAATGAGATGTGGCTTACTCAGCCCATGGTCTTTGTGTATAATGCTGTGTCAGACCCCACTCGTTGCCTGGTGGGGTCCTCCTTACCTGTGGTCTCAGCTTGGATGAGGCCTCCCCCATGAAGCCTTCTCTGCTCCCCATCCTAGTTAGGGCGAATTCTTCTGTGCTTCCTCATGACTCTTAGTATAGCATTGTGTACTCTCTTCATGAGATTGTGACCTCCTGCTCACCCTTCTACATGGCACATAATAAGTGCTCTGTAAATATGTTGAACATCACACACTTGGGACATCCTCCAACATCAAGTTTCCCCATGAAACCCATTTTGCAAGACTATTTCCAGTGGGATGAACCCTTATTTGAATGAGCCAGCCTCCTCCTCCTTGAATATTATATACATTAGGATCTCACAGGCACTGGAATGATGGGACCCTAGGCAGGTGTGTACGTTGGTGGTGTATATAACAAAAATTGGACCTGCGTCAGGCACTTTTATGGGTTGTTGACATGGGAGAGGACAGAAAAGTACAAAAGCAGAGCCAGGGAGAGGGAAGAAAACTCTCTATTCCATCATTTCTCCAAGAGGCCGTGTAGAAAACAGTGACAGTGCCACTAAGGGTCACTGGAAGATAGACTTCAGAGGCAACTTCAGTTTTCTGAGGGCACTTTTACATTTATCTACTTTAGTCACTATAATGAATTAGTGAAATATTTAAAACCTCCCTTTGAGGGGGAAATATAAATATCTCTACTTGCCTAAAGAATCACTAAAAAGATACCCAGGAGCCTGGTAAACTGGTGACCTCCAGGGCCTGGAGCAAAGGGTCCAAACAGATTGCAGGGTGTGGAGGGGCTGGATGGGAAACCTCCCAACCATTCCATTTGCTGGTCTTTTGACTTTTGAGCCACAGGAATTTATAAACTATTCAAAAAATAAAATAAAATTTTGTCTAAAAAACTTTCCCTGAGAAGGAACAAATAACTCTCAAACTTTCTTTTTACGTTCACCCACTTAAATGGGGCAAAAGACTCCCTGCTGTCCGTGCATCCTACTCTTTTACACTTTCCAAAGGAAAATCCAGGAGACTTGTTTATAATAACAAAGGATCGCTGTAGGAGCCAGGCCGTTTGGGGGTGGCAGTGTCAGGCAACATTTGGTTTTGCCCTAGGGATATTGATGGTTCCTATTTGAACCATGATGTATGCGTATCTTTCAATCTGATTATTAAAAAATTTCAGGAACCTCATACTGCTGTGGTAGATACAGAATCCAAAGCATTGCAGGGAGGTCAGACATTCTTCGATCAGCTACAGAGGTAACACAGCAGAGGCAGCTGATGAGAGATAGGGTAAAACGTTCCCTCCTAAGCATGGGCATTCTAGCCGTCCACAGGTGTGGGTGCACAGCAGAAACTTCGTTAGTCCCTGCATGTTACATGGATGACAGAATTTGGGGTAGAATGCTGAATTAAAGCATTCAGGTCACACACTAATTTTGGTTCACAAATTCCCAATGCAGTCGTCCTTAATGATTCTCTAGTTACTAGTAAGGAACAATGAATTCTCCATGAAAATGACAGCTGGAGGATTGTGTGGCATTCACTCCAAAAGCAAAAAAAAACTTTACATGTTTGGGGAGCAGTTTGTATCCATCGAGAGAATTCTTGCATCTTGCTGGTGCTTTGAGATCTGCTTTAAAAAATGACTGTTAAAATTACCGCATTGGAAAAATTTATAAGCTACTCTGTCCTGAGCCAGCCAAAGCCTTGGAAAATTGTGATGGAAAATGTCATTCACTCAAATCATGCTTTTTTTCCCAGTGGGAAGCAGCCCTTTAAATGATGAAGTCCTTCTGATGCCTCAGCTTTGGCATCTGAGACACCTTTTCTAGAAAAAACTTGCTGTGTGAACTGCAAACACTTGGAGGAAATCTTTCACAAGGAGGTTCTAAGAGCTGATGAGTATTGACTAGCTCCACCCCTGCCCTACACTTTTAATCACTGCCAAGCTTCCCAAGGCAAAGTCATGCCATCATGGCTTTTGAGGCAATGGTTTTTGATCCACTTGTTTCATTGTGTTCTGGTCTTCTCAACCATCTCATCCTAGGGTCTTACCTGCAACTTTCCTGCTTTGTCCTAATTAGGTATAATTCCACACTGGTCCTTTGGGTTTGGGACCCTCTTGGGCACTGCCAGTGTGGACCATCTCAGGGTGTCATTCAAGACTTGTACCTGCTCTCTTGTTCCGCTTACATCTGTCCATTTCAGGAAACCACTCAACAGACCCACCTTTCATTCCACCTCCAGCTTCTGCAGACCAGAAGGGAGGTGAGATGCAGCAAAATGAAATCCCCAAGTCTCCGAATCCAAACACCTCTGCTCTGTGGCCTGATGTAGGTAATCATCTGGCACACTCAGGTACAAGACTGTGTCAGCCATGTCCAGTGGATCTGAACTTTCTAGGAATTGAGGGTATGTGTGAATTCAAGGTTCATGATCAGCTAGGTAAACACCGAGTTATTTCCATATCACTTGATACAGCCATTGTCCCACCACTTTGATCACTGAGACCCTTCCCAGAACTCCCCAGACCACCCCCAATCCTGTAATTTAAGGGACAATGCCTGGCCAACCTGGGGGAAGGGGTGGGGCTCTGATTGGATACTCTGGAGAATGTCCTTTTTGTTTGTCTGATACCTGAGCTGTGCTAGTTACCATAAATCTTAAATATTAACCCTGTGCAAGTAAGCCATCGTCTTAGAGATTTTCCTATAAAAAATGAAAAAGAAAAAAAGTCATACTCATGACTGCCATGTCAAATACCCACAGCCCAAAGTCTCCTCTCTTCGAACACTGCCCTGGAGGCATGAAGGTTTGTTTGCAACAAGTAGATGATTTCATAAATATTGCTCTTTGCCAAATCCCCAGAGGCCCTTGAATGTTGGGTGCTAATAAAGCTCAAATTATTATTAGGCTTGTGGTCTATGTAGATCATTGCCAAGTACTGGCATGATGAAAAGTAAAAAAAAAAAACAAATGTGCTAACCCCAGGTAGAATGTGGCTGAGAACCTGCAACCCCTTCTCCAAACAAATAACAAGCCTGAAATTCTTTTCTTTTTGTGCCCCAAATACCAAATCACCTATAAAGCAAGAGTCATGGATTTTTGACAATAAATAGGCTTCTTTAGAAGAAAGGGGTGTGTGTGGGGGGGAGCCCACTAAGGAAAAGCAGTGGAGACTCAGCCTCATCCGGCAGCTTTAGGTTTTCAGATGCTGCCACACCCTTGACTCGTTTGTCTTTACATAGCAGCCCAGAAAGGCAGTGGGGCAGGACTGGGAACCAGGAATGCTCCAGGAATTCCAGGTCTTGACCAAAGGAAACAGCAGATGTGTTGGCCTGATTTCGCTGTGGAGGCTTTTTTTCAGATGATCACAGAAAGATGATCTGTGTCTTGCTTTCAGCCACTTGGACAGCATTCAGGATTGTTGTTTAGGGAGACCTCTTCCTGTGCAATAAGGGACACACGCATTTCCCAGGCTTCCTGTTGGGCAGCAACTCTCCCTTCCGTACCAACATGCTTCTGGCTGAAACATTAGCGCAGGCAGTGGAGGCAGCTGGATGGCCTAGGGCCTGGGGCTCTGTGTCTGGGGGAGGTGGTGGGATTGGAGGGGTGTGCGTGCGTGTGTGTGTGTGTGTGTGTGTGTGTGTGTGTGACTCATGCTCAGCGGGGTTAACACTGAATTATTGTGATTTGATAGGACAATCCCTGGGGAGAAGAAGGAGATAGGACTGGGCAGAGGTAGTAGACCTGCTTGTGCCAACATGGCCACTGGCCACGAGATTCCAGGTGGGGTTGTTCCCTCTGACTCTGGCAGAGAATGGAGAACCTTAAGGAGAAAGCGCAGGAAGAACAGAAGAGGGGAACTCAGACTAAGCTGAAGGGTGGGGACAGACTGGGACAGGGGAGGCATATCTGCATGTGTGCCTTTCTTTTTAAGAGAAAAGAAAAATCTCAGCAAATGTTCCCTTCCTCTGTTTAGAGAACACGTGAAGTCCTGCACCTTCAGTTTCATCTGTGTATGGAAGAAGCACAGGTGCCAGACACTCTTTCATGGTCTGTTAAGGTGTCACTCATTATGTCGCCATGGCAATTTGAGGTAGTTGTGTGATTATTCTCAGTGCACTGTGAAGAAACTGAGGCTCAGAGGGGTAGGTGACTTGTACCCTGGTCATGGAACGGGTAGGGAGGAGCTGAGAACAGACTCCAGACAGCCTGACTTTTGAGTCTATTCTCTTGACCATGATTTTTTTTTTTTTTAATAGGCTTTATTTTTTAGAATAGACTTACAGAAAATTTAAAGATAGCACTGAGGGGTCCATGCCCAGTTTCCCCTATTATAAACATGGTAGTCTGGCACATTTGGCACAATTCATGAAGAAGTAGTGATAACGTGATCACTAAAGTCCATAGTTCATTGGATTTACTTAGTTTCTATCTAATTTTTTACTCTGTTCCAGGAGCCCATCCAGGACACCACACTTCATTTTGTCATTCTGTGTCCTTAGGCCTCACTTGGCCATGACAGTTTCTCCAGCTGTCCATGTTTCTCTTTCTTTCTTTTCTTTCTTTCTTTCTTTTCTTTCTTTCTTTCTTTCCTTTCTTTCTTTCTTTCTTTTTTTCTTTCTTTCTTTCTTTCTTTCTTTCTTTCTTTCTTTCTTTCTTTCTTTCTTTCTTTCTTTTTTTGAGACAGAATCTCATTATGTCACCCTTTGTAGAGTTCTGTGGCATCACAGCTCACAGCAACCTCAAACTCTTGGACTAAAGCGATGCTCTTGTCTTAGCCTCCCAAGTACCTGGGACTACAGGCACCCTCCACAATGCCTGGCTATTTTTTGTTGTTGTTGTTGCAGTTGTCATTCATTGTTGTTTAGCAGGCCTGGGCTGGGTTCAAACTGGCCAGCCCGGGTGTATGTGGCCAGCGCCCTACCCACTGAGTTATGGGCACTGCCCCAGCTGTCCGTTTTTGAGGACCTGGGTGGTTTTGAAGAGTCAGGCATTTTGGGATGTGCCTGACTATTTTCCTCATGATTAGACTAAGATTCAATTCTCAGTTTTTAATAGGTACAATGAGCTTTTGCTAAGAGGTACATATATATTGGTTCTGCCATTATTTGGCAGAATCCCACATTAGGGTTTTTTGTTTGTTTTACATTTTTTGTTTCTTTTTGGAAGGAAAAGGAGACTCCTATTTTATAGTTGTGCTGGGTCCATCTGGAATCATAGTTGTGGACCCAGCACAACTATATTTATTATTAAAATATAATTATATTTATTATTAAAATAAAATGTTAATAAGATAAAATTTTATTAAAATAAAATTTACCATTATTAAAAAGAATAATCTTAACACAAACTCTAGCTGCTATGAGGTAGACAGGCCTTGGTCTGTGCCGGCCTCCATATTTCAGGATTGCAGGTTGCATTTGGCTTCCTCAGCCCTCCAGCCTGGCCCTGTTTATCCCTGCTAAGAGGGAGACCCTGGCACAGAGAAGTGTAAAAGGAACACTCCTGCAGGTTTGGCCTCATAGGCTCTGCCCTCCCCACTCACCCGTTGCGGGTTCTGTTTGCTTCCTGGTAGCCAACCCTTCCTCATCCCTTCTCCTTACCTCACTTAACTCAGAGCTACAGCCCATTTCCTGTGTGTGGCTTGTTGTCTCCCAGCTCCGGGGTGGCTCTGGCTCTGCGCTCTCCCATGTCTGCTGTCTCTGTGGAGGCATCTCCTCAGGTAACCCTGCTCACACACAGTTAACCCTGCTTTTGCACATCTGTGGGAACGCCCCACCCTGCCTGTCCTGCAGGTGAGCTGCTGTCCTGGCAGGTGAACCTGGACTCCCATCAAACCCTTCATCCCAGGCTGTAGACCATACCTTCAGGTGACTGCTTAACTCCAGACTAGGGACACATCCTTTTCTCTTTCCCAGGGAAAACTCAGATCATAAATATGTTTACACATGGGAGAAATGCTTGAGATACAGTCTCGAGATTATAAAAATACACTCAACCTTTTAAAACCATAGCAACACAAGAGGCAAGAAGGCTGCAAATTGAAGTGCACTTAAAATATGGCTATTGGCTACAGGTTTGGAAATAAAGGTTTTTTGGAAAACAACTACAGGGAATAGGGTTCTGCCTTCATCCTCATCTTCCTTGTGTTCCAGCTCAGAGCCTCACCAAGCTCCGGGCCCACCCCCTGATAAGTATTGGTTGCGTGAGTGAATGAACATACAGAAGGCAGGTCATAGCCCATAGTCTGTCCCTCCTTTTCCTCCCTTCCTTTGGTCTGGACAGTCAGATAATAGCCTGTGGCTTGTATTACCTTCCCAGCCCTTCTGTGGTAGGTCGAATTACTGATCTCAGGTCCACATCCTTTGTCATGGAACTTTGCTGATTCTTCTAAAATTTTGGAAAGAGAACACTTTCCTGCCCCTTGACTTTGGGCTTGGCGATGGAAAATTAACAGATGTGATACACAGAGGAATGAAATGTGCTTGAGAGACGGGTCATGTCATCCTGTGCCTCTGCATTGCCACAAGAACAGGTCTCCACTGCCTTGCTGGTCCCAGGAGGATGGGAAGCATGTGGAGCAGACCTGGACCCAAACTGCAGCCTGGAACCCAACATAGTTAATCCCAGCCAAGGTCAACCAGACACCTGCTGACTTTTGATATGTGAGCACATCACGAATCCACCTTCCGGTCTCTGTTGGAAACCTACACAGACAGAAGGTTTCTGGGAAGAGGAGTCTTCATGTCACATCCTGTCCCAGGAGACCATCCCTTGCTTACCTGAGTCTCCCTAGTGATGTCGCAGTCACTGTGACTCACCTGTCCCAGAAAACACGAGTCTATTTGTAACAGTAGTAATTAGCATTCACCTGGGGTTTATAAGCAGGAGGTAGCTCTGACATAAAGCCTTCTTGGGAGGTGGAGAGGCCAGGATTATCATACTCATTTGGCAAAGAGAAAATAAAAAACTCAGATAGTGTGGGTGACTCACCAGGAGACAGCTGTCTGAAGGGAGAATGAGATAAAAGGTTCCTTACACTCAGGAGGAAATCACGTGTGTGTGTTTTAATTTTTATAACTTTTTCATTATTAAAGGGATGCATATCAATTATAGAAACATGCAGAAAGCATAAGAAATTCCCATACTATCTAGTAGCGGTATTTATTTTTCTTTATTTTAATGCATGTATGTTATGTGTTTTTATAAATTAAAATCATGAGGTAGATATGTGTGTTCCCCATGGCATTTACAATTTTTTAAAGACATGGTTTTTAGCATATAGTGTTATGTTCTATGAACCAAGTTTTATAAGCATTCTCTATTTTTGTAAATGTAACTTGCTTACAATTTTTAAACTATTTTAAAAACAATGTTTTGGTGAACATCTTGGCATGGGAGATAGTTTATGTATTTAGTGCATGGTACATTGAGTGTGCGTGGTAAGTGGTAACTAATATAACTATGTACTTAAATTCCTAACAGTTTCCTTAGAATGGACTTCTAGATGAATTTGCCAAGTTAAACATTTGTTGATACATATTGCTGAATTGCCTTCCGGAAAGGACATCCTGACTTATGTTACTAATAACAATGTTGAAGGTGCTTACCTCATAGCCTCCTCTCTGGCATCAAGTACTCTCTGGAAAACTAAGCATTGCTAATTTTATAGGTGAAATATAGTAGTTTGTTGTTGAATTGTTATTACTGAGGCTAAAAGTTCCTGCATAATTATTAACCATCAATTACAAGATGATTCAGAGGGACATTTGGGTCGGGGCCTACCATAATCAATAGCTTTGAATGAATGAATTGTCAAAGTGGCCACGCTGTGGGTGTGACTCCAATTGTCACAGCCAGAGGCTAAGGACTGGAGTGCCTGAAGTATTGACTTTAAGGGCAGGGATTTGCTCCCAATCCTGTCTTGCTCAATTGAAAGTACTTTCAAATGGACAAAATTCTGGAGTAGAATGAGGTTTGGGAGTGTCTTTCGGGGTAGTACTGAGAGGGGGATGCCTAACTTTGGAGTTGGATAATCAGTGAGAATGCTAATTAGAAAAAGGGGCTGGGAGTGCAGTCCCAGCAGCTCCCTGGGGTGGGCTGCCAGTGGTACCTTTATCCCTTCCCTCTCCCCTTAGCACCTTGAGCATGCCTGGGGTCCACAGATGACATGGGCTATATATGGACCTACAGGCAATTCTGTTCTCAGGGAGGAAATGGGGGCTGGACTCGAGCTTTCCCATCTGACTATGCTGTGACATGACTCAGCCTGGTTGAACTGGATCCACCCCTGCCGTACTCCTGGGTTTCTTCTGTTCCTCTGTCATGGCTGAGACCTGCCCCCACCCCCTCCCATGCCACACAGCCCCAGATCTCCCTTGCAGGACCCTGCCTTGTCTTTTGCCTTTTGCAAGTCCCACTTCCCTTCTTTTTCTTTTTTCTTAGTTTTCTTTTTTTTAATTTCATATTAATATGAGGGTACAAGTGACTAGGTTACAATGTTCATTTTGGTTTTATATATATTTTTTATTGAAGATTAATATGCGGGTACAGATGATTAGGTTACACTGTTTGTATTTCTAGGGTAAAGTTCAAGTTGTAGTTGAGCCCTTCCTTGGGGGTGTGCTGTACATCCTTCATTCTGCCATTAGGTGAGAGCTCACCATTCCCCCTGCCCCCTTCCCTTTGCACTCCTGTTCTTAATGCAGCTGCCTGACAGTGGAGACAGAGTTTAATTATCTTGGTGTCTTCAGCAAGTAGGAACGTGAGAATGAATGAATGATCTTCCAGTAGCATTCAGAGTGTACCAAGCACGAACAAGGGCCTAGTTGGGAGAAATCGCCAATGTTCATTCTTTATCACCTGTTTCATCAAAGAATTTTGTTGGATGAAGTTATAATTCAGACATTAGCTTTGGTGGTTGGTTGGGTATTTGGCAGAGATGACATCACACATCCTGGTGCCCTGGAGCTTTCTGTTTTTGCTCCAGTTTGACTTGGGAGCCAAGTCTCAGCAAAAGTGGGATTTTTTTTTTAACTATCTGCCAAGCTTTCTTTTAATGCAGTGGTTCTCAAACTTTATTGAGAGTCAGAATAATCTGGAGAGCTTGCTAAAATACAGAAAACTGAGCTTAACACTCAGAGTTTCTGATTTAGCATTTCTAACAAGGCCCACTTGGTTCTGATAGTACTGTCTTGGGAGCACAATTTGAGAATCACTGGTCTAAATGTTTTTGTCTGTTTTCATCCAGACAAGGTGCCAGACTGACTTTCTCCCAAGTCCAAGAATAGGTGCATAGACTGTTTGGCCACTGTGCCAGGGCCCAGCTCTGCTCATCCTCATGTCAGGCTTGGGCTGTCTCTTTTTGGTGGAAAAGTGTAAGTATGATGGGTCATCCTAGCCTGTGTTAGTTAGCATGGCCTAAAAATTATTGCTGCAGGGTCTGACACCTTGTCAGCCTAGGTAGTGGCTTTCTGCAGGAGCACATGAAGCTTTAGGGAAGACAGAATTTTATATCCGGGAAAACCCCAACCTCTAGGAGGCACTGGCCAAGTATCTGACATGCCCCCTTCCAGAGGCCAAACCTCTGTCAAGAGATGGCCTGTTATCCACGAGGGCCTCAGCATACTCTCACTCGACCCACAGAAGTAGAAGGTGAAATCATTACAGGAAAAGGGGAAAACAATCCGCTAAGACTTATTTTCCAGCCGCTTCCCCATCACATTTCAAATAAAATCCAAACTCTTTACAAAGGCCTGAGGCTGCCTGGTATTTGGACCTTGTCTCCCTGCACTCCAACTTGCCCACTCTGACGTGCCAGCCTCCCTGCTGTCCTGCAAACACCAAGCTCGTTCCCATCCTGGGGCTCTGCGCCACCTGGAAGCTGGGGCCCTACGTGGGCATCCCCTTTCCAGAAGGAGCTTCACTTCACCCTCCACAAAGCAGTCCCACTTTCAGCCTTTACCTTCTGTCCCTGTCTTTCTGGTACTTGTCACCATTGCCACATGCTTGCAAATTTGTTTACTAGTTATTATCTGCCTGCTCACTCCCTTGAGAACACAAGCCCCATGGAGGCAGGAACCTTGTCTGCCTTCTGCAGCTGTGTCCCCAGCACCTAGAACACACCTGACACATTGCACACGTTCCACAAAGATTTATAGAGTGAATTTTAAAACCCCATCAGGTACATTGTGGACAACAAGGTCTGAAATCCTCAAATCCTTAAATAACATAGGGCCTTGATGTTAAAATCCGGGGTCAAGCTCCAATTTCTCTTCTCAACAGTTTGTTCAGATGGGAAGAGCAGGGGCCATAAATAAGGCTTCATCAATGGACAGGCCCTCAGCTGTGTTACCCTGACCTGCCTCACCTGCCAAAGGATCGGATAATGTTTATCTCACCTGCTCTTGAGACAGCAGCTGCTGGGAAAGTGCTGTGCCAGGAAAAAATAGCAGGGCATGTTCTAGGTTTGGTGATGGTTACATTTCTGGTGGCTTAAAACTCTGCACATGGCATTTGAATTTAGATTCTTGCTGTGGTTTAAAAAATAAAGCGTTTTTTAAGCTCTTTGGAAGCTGAAGGCAAGCTCATTCCAGGGTAAAAAGCCAAGGAGGTACATTTGAAAGAAGAATTCTGGAATTTGAGGCCCTGCTAAGGGATCCTTACCTTGGTCATTTCTCTGCCTCCCCTTTTATACCCATGAACACACTTGACAGCAGGACTGTCAAGGGGGGCTGGGCCTCCTGCTTGACAGTAGGGCTTTTTTTTTTTTTTTTTTAATAAATAGTCTCCTTCTGTCACACCGGGTAGAGGGCTGAGGCGTTATACCTCATGGCAACCTCAAACCCTTGGGCTCCAGCCATCCTCTTGGCTCAGCCTCCCAAGTAACTGAGACTACAAACATGCATCACCACACCTGGCTAGTTTTTTGTTTGTTGTTTGTTTTTAGAGACAGAGTCTTACTTTATCGCCCTTGGTAGAGTGCTGTGGCATCACACAGCTCACAGCAACCTCCAACTCCTGGGCTTAGGCGATTCTCTTGCCT
>CAUYPK010054036.1:0-91231 GCA_963574355.1 Loris lydekkerianus | reverse complement strand
AGAGACAGAGTCTCACTTTATGGCCCTTTGGTAGAGTGCCGTGGCATCACACAGCTCACAGCAACCTCCAGCTCCTGGGCTTAAGTGATTCTCTTGCCTCAGCCTCCCGAGTAGCTGGGATTACAGGCGCCCACCACAACGCCCGGCTATTTTTTTGTTGCAGTTTGGCAGGGGCTGGGTTTGAACCCGCCACCCTCAGCATATGGGGCCGGCGCCCTACTCACTGAGCCACAGGCGCCACCCTAAGCTTTTTTTTTTTTTTTTAAGACAGTTCTACTGTCCCTTGGTAGAGCAAGTGCTGTGGCATCATAGCTCACAACAACCTCAAACTCTTGGGCTTAAGTGACCGATCCTCTTGCCTCCACCTCCCAAGTAGCTAGGACTACAGATGCCCACCACAACACCTGGCTAGTTTTTTATATTTTCAGTTGAGACAGGGTCTCTCTCCTGAGTCAAGTGATTCTCCCACCTAGGTCTCCCAGAGTGCTAGGATTACATGTGTGAACCACCATGCCCGGCCAAATATAAACTTTCTGAGAAAAAAGAACGGCAGGCTGGGAGTAACTTATCTTTCATGTATTTGAAGATTGTCATTTGATATTAAGATTGCTAATGTCTTCAGATCATTTTTCCTACATAGACCAGTTTCATGCTTTGCATAAATTAATCTAGCATGTAGGGAAAACATAGAGGTATACAATAGTTTTCATGAATGGTATAGGGAGAAATAATTTAATTATGAATCACTGGGACTATGCAAAAAGAAATCCCTTTTTGCATCAAAGCTGTATTGTTTCAGGGTTTATTGGTAGAAGAAACAGCTTCTGATTATTACCAGCACATTAGGTCTTATTGATCATTGAAACATTAGAGGAGGGGTCCTCAAACTGCGGCCTGCGGGCCACATGAGGCAGTGTGATTGTATTTGTTCCCATTTTGTTTTTTTTTACTTCAAAATAAGACATGTGCAGTGTGCATAGGAATTTGTTCATAGTTTTTTTTAAAACTATAGTCCGGCCCTCCAACGGTCTGAGGGACAGTGAATTGGCCCCCTGTTTAAAAAGTTTGAGGACGCCTGCATTAGAGGTTCAAAAAGTTTTTCTAACATAGATGATGTTCAAATATAATTATGTGATAGGGAGAGAATCATTTGGTAAAAATTAGCCAATAAATTAAAAAAAAATAAAATTTGTGGGCCATGCACAGTGACTTTCGCCTGTAATCCCAAGCACTTAGGAGGCTGAGGCAGGTGGACTGCCTGAGCTCACGGGTTTGAGACCAGCCTGAGCCAGAGCAAGACTCCTTCTCAAAGGGAAAAAAAAAAAAAAAAAAAGTAGCTGCGCGTTGTGGTCGTGCATGTAGTCCCAGCTACTTGGGAGGCTGAGGCAAGAGGATCAATTGAACCCAAGAGTTTGAGGTTGCTGTGAGCTAAGACGCCAGCACACTCTACCAAGGGTAACCAAGTGAAACTCTATATCTCAAAAAAATTAAAAATAATAAAAATTTGTGTCCAACATTAATGCTAGCATAAAATTCTTATTTTTGCTTTTCATAAAATGCAACACAGTTTCTTTTATCTTCAATTATCTAATGCATTCAGCCTCAAAAGATGAAACATACACAAGCACCTTTAATATGAATGGCAGGGAAATGACCAACTTTAATAGCTTAGTTTTAGTAGAGGATCGATTTGAAAGATAAGTTACAACGAATGTTGAAGTGAGAATTGATATTTTTTCTCAAAACATCTTTCAGGTTTTAAAATAAGTCTTTATTAGTTGTATCTTCCCTCGATGAAAGGGTTTAGAGGCCCGACTTAAAACTAGACAGCTCAAGTTACACTACAGAATACAACGAAATGTTTGTTCAATTAATAAATTAGTACCATAAAAGTAAGTTTTAACTGTGGACGTCCTTAAATGACTGGAAACTGCCACAACTGTTTCTTTGAACACACGCCCCGGATACTCTTAACAAGAAGGAGAACTAGTAAGATTTTAAGCATCACATCGATTTTTTTGGGGGGGTAGGGGAGGGTGGTGGTGGTTGGTATTTCTAAGGTCTGTAGGTTTTCAACGCTAGGTCTGTTACCCACGGCAGGGCCTCCTAGAACATAAGGCGGTTGCGCGTGAGCAGTATTTCTCTTTTTAACTCCAGCAAAAGATAAACGCGAAGAGCCTGATTCACGTCTTCCCTTGCCCTTCCATCCTTCCTCCACGAAGATGGTTATAATGCTGGCGGGACTTGGGGCAGAACACTGTGGGTCGGAAGGGGCAAAGCGAGTGCGTGGGTGCGTGTGAACACCGCAGGAGGGGGCAGCAAGACGTGATCACAGAGTGGGAGGGAAGGACGCTGCCTCTTCTAGGGCGGGAAGAGAGTGAGAGGTGGCTGTTATACATGACCCGGGTTGGCACGCCGGGAAGATGGAGGTGGCCGCAGGGCAAGGCGATTGCCGGGGATTCCCTGTTACGGGGCGGCGCTCGGGGCCGCCTGCGATGAAAGATTCGCGAGCAACGAAAGGGGCGCGCACTGAACCCGGGAATTCCTGACCGAAAGAGAAAAAAGGGCGCCGAGAAACAGGGTTATTATGGGATGGCCGAGAGGGGCTCCCTAGGAAAAATTATGGGATCTTCCTCACCCGCCAATTGCTGTACAGTCTCTTCACACGCCGATAATAAGCGTCTTTGTCCAGAGTCACAGCCATAGCCCGAGAGGCCGCTTCTCCTCGGGTTCCGAGAATCACGCGAGGTCCCGGCTCCGCCACCCGCTCTCGGCCCCGGAATCCCGCACTCTCTCAGTGACCCGGAAGTATCGACCTCAAAGATGCCCTTTCCGCTTCCGGGTCCCGACAGCGTTGGGGACTTTTTAAAAAATCCTCTCTGGCATGGGCTGGGGGAGGAAAGAAAAAGAGTGGGAAAATCAAGAAAATGTGCAAAGGAGAAAGAGTCGATTTTCGCGGGGTTTTCTTGTCAACTTTGCTACAGCCGCACGCGAATCGACGTCATCACGTGACGCTCCACCTTCGCCCTTAACTCTCAGCCGAACTGCGGTTTCTAGGAGCTCCGACTTTTTGTGCAGACTGTAGGAGCAAGCGAAGCAAAGAGTGCCGGGGGTGGGAGTGGGGGCTGGGGCTGACGTGCCCGCCCCGCCTCACACGAGCTGCAGCGCGCGGCTGTACAGGCCCCACCCCATCGGCAAATAAGTGGGAGCCCAAAGAGCAGGCTCTGGCGTGGGATAGGAGTGGAAAAACTACCGCATAAATGGGAAGTGGCTATGCGCGCTTCCTAGAAATGGTCGGCAAGCAAAGGCTTCTACTGCTTCAGGGCTGGAAGGATCCTCGTTGCTAGGACGCTGGGTCAAGTGCTGCGCTCAAGCCAGAGAAATGGAGCCCACTTTTGCAATAAACTCCGACCCAAGTTATGGGGAAGCACTTAGCCGAGCTCAAGCTAGAGAAATGGAGCCCAATCTTGCGATAAACTCCAACCCAAGTTATGGGGAAGCACTTAGCCGTAGGAAGTAAAATAATACGTCTGAGGTGGGATGGTAGGAAAGGCGGAGAAATAAATCGCTTGAGAGGCTCCACAAACCTTTAGTATTGGGAAAAAGATCTAGCCATAGCGAGGAGAATAAGATGCCCAGGCTTCATTTGAGCAATGACATGGTAGGAGAGTGGGAGAAACAGATGACTTGAGGGTCTCCAAAAACCTTTAGTTCTTTCCCACAGCCCCCTTCCCCTAGCAAGTGGTTACAACACCCCTGCCAGTCCCCTTGTTCTTCATGAAAAGTGACACTATTTTATGGCTTCCTCCAAAGCAACCATTGTTTGTTTTCTTGAAACAAAATGTACGTAATTCTTACCAAGGAATTTGGAGTTTGAATCTGTAACTGTTTGTCTACTCTTAAATCATTCCCTTGCTATTAGCAAACTGGCCAGTCTGCATTTATATATGCCCTTTAGAAAGGTACAGATGACTTGTTTATCCAAGGTAACTCAGTGTAACAGTATGGAACTTTAGGAAAAAGGTGTTGAAATTACCCACCATGACCATCACCTCTTAAAATAATACTTATATTGGGTTTGAGCAAATACAGAGCAAGGGAAGAATGGAAAAGGATTAACTTAAATTTATTAATGCCAAGGGGAAGGAAGGTAACAGTTCCTGACCCTCCAGCTGTATCCACAGTTCGGCCAGGAACAGGCCCTGCCAGAGGCTAGGGCCAGCGCTACATAGTCTGTGGTTAATGGAGGTGCCTAGAGAGGGGAGAGCCCATCAGCTGCTCTAGTCTCCTTTCCTTCCCCAGAAATGAGGAAGTAGTCATTATATTTTAGGAGTTCCCCTGCCCACCCAATCCTCTCAAAATTGGGAGCAATCAGGCATAAGTTTTCTTTTTTTTTTTCCTTTCCACCTCCTTGTGTCCTGGGTTTCCCCACATCTCCCCTGCCCCTCCCACATTTCCATAGTCCAAGGGCCAGAGTAAATGAAAATACAGCAGCCACCCAAACAATATGGGACCATGCTGGGGCTTCAGTCATCAGCATCTTCACTGGAGTCTGAGTTGGCTGGCATCATAGGATCATCAATGAGTGAGAAGTCCCTTTCTGAGCTATCATAGCCCTGAGATAAATCATCATCATCATCTTCATCCTCATCGTCATCATCTTCCTCAGGCTGCAGTGGTGGCAACCGCAAGGCTGTACCAGAAGTGGCAGTCGCTGGTGATGAGGGGTAACCAGTGGCTCTCAAGCCTTGATGGTGATGGTGGTGATGGTGGGGATGAGGGTGGTGGTGGTGGTGGTGGTGGTGATGAAGCATGGTGCTGGAGTCTACATGAGGGGCTGATACAGCACCACCCATCACAAATGGCATAAAAGGCAAAGATGCAGAAGTGGCACTACTGTGACCCAAAGATGACACAGATTGTAGGCCACTACTGCTGTGTTGGAAGGTGTTGTGCAGAGACAAGGGCCCAGTGCCACCACCCTGCATCAGGGCCATCATCTTAGAAAGGTCTGGTTGCATCCTACGGGCCCGCTTCTTACTGCTCTCTGGTGCAATAGGCCCTGGCAAAACTCGGTTGAACACGGTTTCAGTGTGATGACCCTGGAAGGAGGGAACATAAGATAGTAAGCAGAAAGAAAGGGAAGGGGGAGGGGACCATAAGCCAACAGAGTCTTAGTTTACAAAAATGCATTTTCACTGAAGCTATTTCAGAAGATGCAAACCAAGTATAGTCAGATTAGGCTTGATTGCTGGTAATGAGGAAGAGAAAATGCTAGACTTAGCTGGTTGAAGCATTCTGATACTGAAACTAAGGTTAAGGATTTGATATAAACTAATTCTTATTTCCAGAAATAGACTATGCTGTACCTTTATTCCAGCCGACCATTTCACAAATCCTTTCCTTTGTTAATAAAGGGTCTGAGAGTAAGACAGTGGATTCATCAGTAAATACATACGAAAAATTCACTTAAATGTCTACTGATGGCAGAATGTTCACCTTATCTTACCATGTGAAGTGCACGACATCCAGACATTTACAATAATCTATATTATCACATCCAAGTGGAATAAATTTAAGACAAATAAGATAAAGACTTTCTGGATGTCTACAACACCAAAAAGAACTGTGGCTAGCTCCTCACCAAATTTATAAGTTCTTGTTCTACATTAATTAAAAAACATATCTGCTGAATTTTAAATGGCTTCTTCTAGATGTTCTGACAAGTTCTGTTAAGTTTATTAAAGCTACAAGTTATTACTTTCAGTGCATCTGGCTTTGCTGTTGGCTGAAACACAATAGTGGGTAGCTGGCATTAAACTCATACAATTAGTTCTTGTGTCTTTGGACTTTATTTCCCAGTGTAAGCCTAACACCTAACATAGGAACATACGTTTTTTGGCTTAGAAAAACAAACATTTTAATACACTATTTGTATGGACAAATATAACTATAATAACACCTAAATTCCTGCAAGTCCCAGTAATAAAGTAGTGCTAGAGTCACTATCAATTCTATATTCAGAATTCTGTACTTACTATGATTTTCTGTGATTTTCTATGATCTTTCCCTTTTTAAGAGTTTCAAGTAAAAATAAGAGTATAGCTAAAGTACTTGGGATAAATAGGTATAGTGGATAGCTGCTCTATGATATCAAATTTAAGCAGTGATGGCATCCACGTTTCCCAAAGTAACCATTCTGCTTATTATACTCTTGGTCCTAATGGAGGTTAAGAAAGAAAACTAAAACATTCTTCACTGTTAATACTTCCAACAATGTAAAATAATAAATCTCATAAACCTAATTTTATGTGCTAGGAACTTATTAAATGCAATAGCTAGATATTGTTCACTTTAAAATTAATTTTGTTAAAAGATATACTATGTGCTTATATATACACACTCACATGCACAGATGTATACAAATGTGTGGGTGTATAATATATATATGAATATGTATTTTATATACAAACAAACATAAAAAAATATGTATATATCTGGCTTTCCATATCCACAAGTACCACATCTATGAATTTAATCATCCAGAAATTGAAAATATCAAAAATGGCTCAGTGCCCCTCGCACAGTGGTTATGGCGCCAGCCACATACACCAAGGGTGGCGGGTTCAAACCCAGCCCGGGCCAGCTAAACAACAAGGACAACTGCAACAAAAAATAGCCGGGCATTGTGGTGGGCGCCTGTAGTCCCAGTACTCAGGAGGCTGTGGCAAGAGAATAGCTTAAGCCCAAGAGTTTGAGGTTGCTGTGAGCAACCATAGCACTCTATCCAGGGCGACATAGTGAGACCTGTTTCTAAAAAAGAAAATATCAAAAAACGGCTCGGCACATAGCACAGTGCTTTTGGTGTTAGCCACGTGCACTGAGGCTGGTGGGTTCGAACCCAGACTGGGCCAGATAAACAACAATGACAACTACAACAAAAAAACAGCCATGGCTCCAGCACCTGTAGCACAGTGGTTACAGTGCCAGCCACATACACCAACTAGCTGGGACTATAGGCGCCCATCACAATGTCTAGTTATTTTTTTGTTGCAGTTCAGTTGGCCTGGGCCTGTTGTCCCAGCTACTTGGGAGGGTAGGCGGTAAGGCAAGAAAATAGCTTAAGCCCAAGAGTTTGAGGTTGCTGTGTGCTATGATGCCACGGCTCTCTACCAAGGATGATGACATAGACTCTGTCTCAAAAAAAAAAAAAAAAAAAAAAAAAAAGGAAAATTATCAAAAAATAAAACCAAAAAACCCACTAAAAATAATAATACAAAAATAATAGAAATGTAAAAATAATACAGCAAGACAACTATTTACAGAGTTCTTATATTACATTAGATATTATGAATAGTATCATTAGGTGATTAGAGACGATTTTAAAGTATATGGCAGTATGTGTGTAGATTATATGCAAATACTATACCATTTTGTATCAGGGACTTGATCATCCATGGATTTTGGTATCTGTGGGATCAATATCCTGCATATACTGAAGGATGACTTTATGTATAAAGATTTATATACAAAGATCAAATGGAGAATGATTAGATAAGGCTAGCATACAAAAGTGGTAATCTATTTTAAATGACTAAACCAAACTACAAACTATATATGCTTTAAAAATAACATCTATTACACAGAATAAGGCAAGCATAGCCAAAAGAAACATTTGAAGCTATGTTTGGGTGGAAATAAGAAATAATGGATTTAATCCATTCAATGGTCTATAACCACGATTAAAAACAAAATTACATTTGAAAATGCAGAATAACCTAATGACTACATTTGTTACAATGAATTATAAAACACAGTTTCTTATGCTCTTTCCATTATTGACATAATTAGTGATTCTTAAAACTTTCATCTATAGGAAAACTCCCAGGACTGTTTTCTTTAGTAAACCCCCATAATCAATTATAAAATATATAGAATTATAAAACTTAATAAATGACTTAGAGCTTAGCGCTTATAGCTCAAGCGGCTAGGGCACCAGCCACAGACACTGGAGCTGGCAGGTTCGAATCCAGCCGTGGCCCGCCAAACAATGACAACTGCAACAAAAAATAGCCAGGCACTGTGGTAGGCACCTGTAGTCCCAGCTACTTGGAAGGCTGAGGCAAGAGGATCGCTTAAGCCCGAGAGTTTGAGGTTTCTGTGAGCTGTGATGCCACAGCACTCTACCCAGGGTGACAGCTTGAGACTCTGTCTCAAAACAAACAAACAAAAAAACCCCCCCAAAACCCCAAACTTTTAGAACTCTCACTATTCAGGATGCAAAAATTCAAGAAGTTAAAGGATTGCCAAAAATCTCTTATTTTCTTATTGAACAGAACAGGGAAAGCCAAAAAAGTTCTAACATCTTACTGATTCTTATGTGTTCATTAACTTCAAGCACTAAAGTTAGTTTCTAGAATTTTATGTACTTCTAGAGAGGAAAATACCACAGGACTGTAAAAATACCACTAAAAATACTCTGGAGGTGATTCAGAATACATTTGGTACTTAAAAAAAAAATAACCTGATTGGCCAGGCACAGTGGCCCATGGCTATAATCCCCACCATTTTGGGAGGCCAAGGCAGGAGGATAGCTTGAGGTCCAGAGTTTACCAGCTTGGGCAATATAGCAAGACCCCATCTCTTAAAAAAAAATTAAAAACAAAACAAAACAACACTTCTCATTTCCTTATTATTAATTAAGATAATTTTTCTCAGAAAAATACACTGGAGAAAGGATAAATAACATTAGTCACAATCATCACTGAGAGGTTCTTAATAATTGTATCTAGTGTGTGAACATAGTAGTAATGCTTCAGTCTCACCTTTTTCCCATTCCTAGAATTAACTGTCTGTACTGGTTCCATTCCCAAACAGTTAAATTCTGCCTTATTATTTTTTTTACATCTCTGCCACTTCTGTTTTCTGCGATCCTCCATATACTGCAATAGAAAAGTATCAGTTATCTAAGAGAAATAGAAATCTTCTCTGGAGTAATTATTAAGGTGTCCTTTGACAAATAAATGCCTACTGCATAAAGGATTAGTCCTAGTGGAAAACTGCCATTAAGTAGATTTCTCCAAAAAAATATTAGGGGTTTATATAATGGTTTAAAGTAAATGCTAGCCTAGTATTTAGTTTAAGAAGTACTTTAACAGTCTTTTAACATCGTTTTATTTTGATCCTTGCAGACTGGGTGTTATTATTCTTATCTTGCGGATGCAGAAATTAAGATATAATATGGCATGCTTTCTCCTTTTTACATAGCATAAATGCCAAGGGGGAAATAACTTTAAATCTTTCTCAATAGGACTGCCACTCACCGCTAGAAATCGGGGGTCGACAGCAAATTCTGGATGACCCTGTAACCACATCTCCAGTTCAGCCCGGCGAGGGGCATCCTCACCCACCAGCAAAGTACCATCCACCTTATTGATGACAGGGATCCGGGTCTCCAGGTCCACATCAAGGTGATTAGGCTCTTCCATGCATGCCACCTCCAGCTGCAAACCCAGAATCCACCCCCATGAGCACAGAATCTTCTTGGGGCAGGGAGGGAGGGATAGTAGAGCCAATGGTAGTTACAAGATTACTCTAATATCTTTCTTCCCTCAATCCCAACTGCCTTCATCAATTACTGGGAATAAAAACACCATATCTAACCATCACATTAAAGACTTTTTTCTTACCACTCACCTCTACTAGCTTTTTCCTGTTCCCCTTCTTCTTATGAAATAGTGGATGTCCATCTCCCATTACTCCATTAGCCATCAACTTGTGCTTCTGGAATGTTAACTTCAATCCTTCCTCCTACGAAGACAATCCACCCACCCAAAACATCACATGGCATATGCTTTTACAAGTAAAGATAAAACTTTGGGGGATTTGGGCTACAGAACATTCTCTGGCTCAATGATAGTGAGAAGGCCATCTGAGTAAAGAGTAGAAATTAGAAATATAATGAAACTTACACATTCTTGTCCTAGAAATAAATATATTTTTAAGACAGAGTCTCATTTTGTTGCCCTGGATAGAGGGCCGTGGTCACAGCTCACAGCAACCTCAAACTTCTGGACTCAAGTGATCCTCTTGCCTCAGCCTCCTCAGTAGTTGGGACTTCAGGCGCCCGCCACAACACCCAGACCAAATGATTTGATTTCTTGACCCCAGGGCCTGCCCCTCAGGTAGATTTGTGAGAAATAGACTTTATCTCAGTAACACCCAAAGAGGATAAAAATCCCTCCTTGGTGTCTCAGTATTAGCATGGCAACTCATCACAGGGGCAAAATATTGCTATCCTTGTCATATACTAATTTAAGAAACTTTTCTTTTTTGAGTACTTAATGACTAGCTAATATGGTTCAGTAAGGAAGGACACCAGGAAAAATAAAAATCTGTCTATAAAACAAAACATAAGAGTGGTTTAATTTCAGTAGAAATGATTCCTCTTTATTTTTAATTTAATAAGGCCCACAATACTTAGGTGTCAATTTTAACAGCTTTCCTATAATTTGATTTCATTTTCTAAAAAATCAGGCTTAGATACAGCCTTGAGCCACCTCAAAACCTTGTGTCAATTAAATTTCCTTCAAAAATATGGTTTCTGGGGCAGCGCCTGTGGCTCAAGGGAGTAGGGCACCGGCCCCATATGCTGGAGGTGGCAGGTTCAAACCCAGCCTTGGCCAAAAATAAATAAATAAATAAATAAATAAATAAAAGTCTAAAAAAGCCACTCGTTAAAAAGAAAAAAAAAAGTTTCTTTTATTCTAGTCCTCAGGAGAATCCTTGCCTTATGGATCTTTGTGAATGCTAATTTTTTTCTTCTCTCATTTTTAAAATTAGCTAACCAAATGACTTTAAGTATCATATTAGTAAAACTAGTTAGTGAGGACAATAGCCTCATAGCCTCATATCTTATTTCCCAGCACCTAAATGCTGAACTTACATCTTTGATCTGAACTGTAAACTCCTTCTCATCCATGCCTCGGCGAAGTTTGGTGAATTGGGCTGCTGCTGTGCTGACTGCAGATGCTTCCTCCTCTGCCATGGAAGCTGCACTGCTACTTCGTGGTGTAGGAACTGGAGAGTCACCATATTCTCCAGGAGTCAAGGAAGGACTGTCTAGCAAGTGGTTGCCTGGCCCCAAAATTCCTCCTGTTATCATTTCCTGGTTCCTGCGGCTAGAAGGCCACTTCCCTGAGAGTACAGCCTGGCAGACGAGGTCAATACGGTTTATCAGGACACGATCCTGAGAGGGGACAAAAGAAATCAATATGATTTTAAGGAGTAAGCACTACCTGATCCTGTGACATGAAATAGTGCCACCATTACTAGGTGGGTAAAAATCATAAGGCAGAAAGGAGGAAAGTAACTTCCAAGTCAACTAGGAAGTTTCATTAAAAAACACATAGCAACAAACCCAATTTTTACTTTTATTTATTCATTTATTTTTTTGAGACACAGTTTCACTGTGTCACCCTCAGTAGACTACTGTGGCATCACAGCTCACAGCAAACTCAAACTCTTGGGCTTAAGCAATTCTCTTGCCTCAGCCTCCCAAGTAGCTGGGACTACAGGCCCCCACCACAATACCCAACTATTTTTTGGTTGCAGTTATCGCTGTTTTAGCAGGCCCTGGGCTAGGATTGAACCCACCAGCCTTGGTGTATGTGGCTGGTACCCTACACACTGAGTTTTGGGGACTGAGCCAACAAACCCAATTAAAAAAAAAAAAAAAAACAGAACCATCTGTTCCTTGTTCCCTATATACCAGTGGTTCTGAACCTATGGGTCGTGACCCCTTTTTAACAATGAAAGTACACTGCAGCCTTAGGAAGGTTGAGAACCACTGCTATATACAATGTTACATTGTATTTCTGAAGTCTACAAGTCCAGGAAGGAGCCTGTTACCTTGGGCCACTCAGAGGCTCTTTGTCTTTCCTGCAGCAGCAGAAGCTCAGGAGTCATTTGTTCCCCATCTTCATTTGGGAATCCATCTTGGGACATAGTGAGGGACAGAAGACTCTCTTCATCGTAGAGCTTTGAGCGGGACTGGTCAGTAGCTAGAGATCCCACACAAAGTGTGAGAAAAGATGGGAGAATAGTGTTATATGATAATGGTATTATATGGGCTTTGAATAAAGGCCCAAAGAATTACAGGTCGCAAAGAATAACAGGTCGCTTTTGACAGTTTATCAAGTCAATATGTGAATCTCTCTCAAGAGGATACATCAAGAAAAAGAGCAGAAAGGGGGGTAAGGGGGAGAAGGCCAACAGCCTATTACATGCACTCACTTAGCTTTTCTTCTTTCTCGTCCTCACTCTCATCAGTGCTGGAGCTGGAGCTGGATGAGGATGAGGAAGAAGAGGATGATGGCGACAGCTTGCTCAAATCCAGCTCAGAGTCTGAATCATCCTCATCTTCCAGTTTGACTGGTGGAACGCTCTGGGAAACCAAAGGGGTAGTTTCAGAGGGGGCTACTCGCATCTCATAGTCTTGTGGGGTTGGTCGGCTCCTGGCCACCATTTCATGCTCTAGCTTTAAAGTCAGACTCTCCAGATTGGGGACCTGGGTAAAGGTCTCCTCAGGTGACTTTTCAACAGGAGCATCTGGGCGAATGGGCACTGGTGAGGCAGTGCGTGAGGAATACTGCTGGTGTAGCAGTGGAGTAGAGCAGCGTGACAGAGATGGAGCTGGTGCTCCAGCCTGATGGTTCTGCATATAATTCATACGGGCAGCCAGAAAAGAGAAGTCTGGGTCCTGCATGATGTTGCAGTCTGTTTGGCTCACTCCATGACGGGCTGCCCCTCGTAGAAGCTCTCCATCATGCCGAACAGACTCCCACCATTTGGGCAACTCAGGACCTGGAGGCTGACACAATGCCAGCCGATCTTCCAAAAGAGGGTGGCATAAAACTTGTTCCCGTAAGCGCCGAAGCAACTCAATACGGTACAGAGTCCGTGAAGCCCTCTCCTCAGTGATGGGCTCAATGAACAGATTAGGGTCTGGAGGTTCTGCAAGAGATAGGAGTGGAAGAAGAAATGACCAAGAGTTGGTTTTGTCACCATCCATTCCCACTCACCCTAGACTCTCCAAAGTCTTGTTTACCATCTCCAGCTGCTGGCGGAAGGCGGCACACTTGGCGGCACATGGCGACGAAGCCATGAAAATACTTGGTAAGGCTTTCATCTGTTTTTTTGTCCAGTCGAGCAAAAGTGCGGAAGCGATCCCAATGGAACTGCATGGTGTCAGGGTCATATTCCACACCAAAAGTAGATACAACTCGATAGAAATCAGTTTGTTCACGCCTTGTCCATCTACAAAAGGAAGAAGAGTAAGATAAAAGTAATCAGAAGAACACAGGAAAACTGGGTACTTCTTAATGTGGTTTAAAACACCAGAATTGAAAATAGAAGCAAAAATAAAAACTGAGAAACAGCAGTCAGAGGTATTATTATAAGAATTACCCAGATCAGGGGGAAACGATGCAGGTAAATAATGAGAATGTCTACACAGGAAAAACCTACCTTGAAGTTATGATTATTGTACACAAGTGAGGTTTTAAGTTCTAGAGACATAACAAAATTCAAGACAAAAAAGATGGTCTCTCCATAGGGAATTCTAAATAAATCCCTCTTAAGATGCTTTTCAGGAGAGCCCACAGCTGAAGACACTCAGGTCCACCCAAATTGCTAACTATAATTTACCGTTGTTGTTTCTCCCGCCGAGCAATTTCTTTGAGCTTGAAGGCTGCTTCACAACGCCGCCTTCTCCGGTCCCCACGTTCTGCAGCCTCTATCTTCATCTGTTCTCTCTTGTAGCTACGTTGATAGGCAGTTACTAGGCGCCGAAGCCTAGCTGTTAGGGCAGAGCCAGGAGGCCAGAATAGATGGCCTGGCTGTTGGGTCACCTGGGCTGTGGGAAACAAAGTAGAATAAATAGGAAGTACAAAAAGGGTAGTAGAGATGAATACTGGTATTTCAACCCACCCAAAGGCAAAGCTCTTAGCAATCCCAGGATAGAATAAAATTTAGCGAATAATTCCTCAACCCCACCAGCCCACACAGTTTTGTTCTAGTTGACCTAGAAGTTTACCTTCATCTCCATCAATCACTGAGATCTCCTCATCCATCATCATCAAGGGATCACCCTAGAGAAGGAGATCCACCCCACAGGATGGAGGGGGGAGAGAAAGGGGGGAAGTTGGCACTCTGAAATCACTTTCTTGAGTGTGTCCTTCTATGGCACCAAGGGATCAAGAAAAATTTCTAATGAAAGGACCCTTCATGAAAATTTGGAAGCAATTAAGTAAAAGAAGAACTAGAAAGTAGAATCTAAAAAGTCAGTTCTTAATAATGGCTCAAAGATAACGGGACTCAGGAATTTGTTAGTCAAATAATATCCTTCAATGTACAGTTTTGGTCCCACCTCCTCCACAGTCATCCCCCTAGCCAGTGTTATAATATTTTCCATTAACACTTTATATTCTCATATGGTATTTACTTTCCATTTTGTATTATAAATTAATGAATATACTTCAAGATTCAGAGAAGGGGAGAAGCTTAACTAGTAATTAAGACTCAAATAAAAATTCCTTACCTCATCATCTTGGTCCTTCGGGGGACCTTGGAGTGGTTTATATTCAGGATCTTCACAATCTTTATCAAAGTCAACCCTAAAATTATCCAGAGGCACAAGAAAATGTTAATAATATATCTTCTATCACAAAGAGGAACCTAGGATGAAGACCTGGCCATACATACAACCCAAAATGGAATAGACTTAAATTTCAAGCTCACAGGAATGGCAGGTCAGGTGCTAAGCTTTAGGTCAGCTCATACAACAGAAAAAAAAAAAAAATATGAGAAATTATGACAATATACCATTCATAATTGCTTGAATTTGAAATGAAATACTTTCAATAGCACATTGTTTTCTTCCTGATAGCCCTCCCTTTTTATTGTTTAGCCCATTCTCTCCCTCTTCCCCAATGATAATGGTTCATGCCTTTTTGTTTTTATTACTTTTCTCTACTAAGCAGAAGGTGACATAATAATTTCTAATGAATAAATGCCTCAATTTCCTTTTGAGGGTCCTATGTGAAGCAAACTGAAATTGTGATTAACAAGGAGAAATCTCTTAGTCATGAAGGAATGGGTAGGCAATTCATTAATTAAGCTAACTATTTCACATGTCCCTCAGGTCTCCATGTGAGAAGTTTTTTAAAACTCATTGGCACCCAAACTAGGGCAACACTGCCCTACCTGGTGTCTCAGTATTAGCATGGCAACTCATCATTGGGACATGTACCTAGGCAAAGTAAATAACCTTTATGTGTCAGGTACCACTGGGAAATGATAAACCAGGCTAAAAGTGCCTGAGGCTCTACCACATAAGCAACAAGTAAGAGATGCCTGGTTGTTATCTTTCAAGAGAACCAGTTATCTGGTCAGCTACAGTAGCTATATAGAATATTATAAAGCAAAATGAAGAGAATATCAATAAACCATTTGGAAGAAATGTTAACTTACTCTCAGTTGCATCTTATGGCAATGTATAGTTTAGGCCAGTTTTAGGAATCCTTTACCCTGGTATTACTTTTTGTTAAGAATTAATCATTCATGAATACAACCAGCACTAAGAACACCAGTCAAGTTTAGACAAGGCTAGAGTCATGTTATCTCATAGTACAAGCAACTAATAGCCTTCACAGGGTGGAGCTTTACAAGAACTAAACACTAATATTTACCCTTCTACTATGTCAGAGAAATTATCCAACACTCGATGTTCTGCTGCAATGGCTTTGTCGTCTGGTCTACCAGCCTTTTCCAGGAAGCATAAGGCTGGGTCTGCTCTCATAGTATTATATTTCTCATAACCTAGAAAAAAAGGCCCGTAATTGAAGACAGAGATTCATTTTGACGTTACATTTACTTTATATGCTACTCGAATAATTAGAATATGTAGGCTACTTTACCAATAAATGCAAAGTAGCTGTTGCTTTACATTACTATATTTAATACTTTTTTTGTTTGTTTGTTTGGAGACAGAGTCTCACGCTGTCATCCTGGTGCTAGTGTTCTATTTTACAGAGAAAGGGTCTCACTCTTGCTCAGGCTGATCTCAAACTCCTGAGCTCAAGCAATCCACTTGCCTCAACCTCCCAGAATGCTAGGATTATAGGTGTGAGCCACTGCACCTGATTATTTAACACTTTTTATTTCATTTTTTATAGATGGGGTCTCATTCTGTTGCCTAGGCTGGAGTACATCAAGCCTGTGGCATGATCATGGTTCACTGTAACCTCAAGAAACTGGGTTCAAGTGATCTTCCCATCTCAGTTTCCTAAGTAGTTAAGAGGACAGGCACAGGACACCATGCCTGTGTAGTTTTTCTTATTCTTTTGTAGAGATAGGAGTCTTGCTATATTGCCCAGGATGGTCTTGGATTCATGGCTTAAGTGATCCTCCTGCTTTGGCCTCTAAAAGTGCTAGCATTATAGGCATGAATCACTGCACCTGGCCATTTTTTATAGCAAATTAGAGTCATGAAGAATTTTAACTAGTGACTGACAACAGGAATTTAATCAAAGAATCTATATACTATGGTCATAGATTTATACAGCCATTTAACTGGTTATTTATCATTATTCCTACATAGACAGGAAAATTAAAGTCAAATAATTTAGGGATAGGTTGCATTCTCAAATGATGGATAAGATACTTATACCTCCAAGTAAATAGACATTCACTAAATATGTAATGAAGTTTGAATGAATGAATGAATATATTCTGGAGATGTCTGGACTCTTAGAAACCTTTGTGCCTCACAAGCAAATCTAGAATAAAAAATGTTCACTAAGGTGGGTGGATTGCCTGAGCTCACAAGTTTGAGACCAGCCTGAGCCAGAGCCAGACTTCGTCTCTAAAAATAGCAGGCGTTGTGGCAGGTGCCTATAGTCCCAGCTACTTGGGAGGGTGAGGTAAAAGAATAACTTAATCCCAGGAGTGTGAGGTTGCTATGAGCTGTGATGCCACTCTACCGAGGGCAAAGTGAAACTCTGTCTCAAAAGAAGAAAGTTCATAGTTTTCCTTAATTGATTAAACATCTCAAAAACATGTAGATTAAGTGCCATTAATTTTATTTAATAAAAGTAAACAGAAAAGTATTATTTTATTTATTTTTTTTGAGATAAAAGTCTTACTTTGTCGCCCTTGGTAGAGTACTACAGTGTAAGAGCTCACAGCAACCTCGAATTCTTGGGCTCAGGCGATTCTCTTGTCTCAGCCTCCCAAGTAGCTGGGACTACAGGTGCCCCAACAATGTCCCACTATTTTTTAGAGATAGGAGTCTCACACTTGCTTAGGCTGGTCTCGAACCTGTGAGTTCAGGCAATTCACCCACCTCAGCCTCCCCGAGTGCTAGGATTACAAGCGTGAACCTCTGAGCCCAGCAGAAAGTATCTTTTTTTTTTTTTTTTTAATAAAAGACATTCTAAATCAAAAAGTTACTCATCTGAAAGTCAATGCTCATTGCTTTTAGTGTTTTAGTTTCTGGAATTTGGGATCGAGCAAAATTGCAAAGGGAGTATTCTCTCTTTTTTTTTTGGTGTAGTCACTCTTCCCTTTTTATACTCTTATTTTTGTTTTGCTCAAACACTGATGCTTACACCTACATCAGAGTGACTGCTAAACATTTAAACAAATGGGACATTTAGATAAATATAACACTTTCAGGAAGACACAGAAAAGCCATATAAATTAACATGCTATTATTAACATGAATGAGTTTATATTACCTCACCTTACTTGTGGCATTCTAACTTAGACCCCTCAACATACAGGACAGTAACATACTGGTAACTGTGATTACACAGATGGGAGAGACTCCCTACCTTGAGACTTACCTATCCATCTGGTCTTTCTTGAACATCTATTTATAGAAACTAACTACTCTGCTTTCAATATTTAAGAACTAGTTTCCTATTCAACCATAAATTTGTTAAAGATCACTCAAAGAAATCAGTTACTTCTCATGAGGAATTTGCTAAATGCTCCATCTGCAGACATAAATCTTCAGTAGGAAAAGAACTAAAAGGTACTTACCATGCTTAAAGACTCCAATAAGCAGGGACTTGTCGGCCTCACTGTCCCACCATGTTGTTGGAACCTCCAGCTGATCCACCACTGGGAACCATATGTCAATCTCACTAAAGGTACAATAGAGGTTACAGTCAGCTCAGCAATGCAGGAAATTAAAGTTAAAATCCTTGAAAAAATAATTAATTTACCCATTAATTTAAATGCTCACAAATCTGCCCTACTTCCTTTTACCAGTGTCAAGTATGGAATTAAACACCTTATATACAGATTCAAATTATCAGATATCCCAAAGATAGTATAGAATAAGTATAGTGAAATAAGTACAGTGATCATCCCTGGAAAAGGCAGGGCATTAAAAAAATACATATAGCAGAAGTTTACCTGGCAATGGCACCCCCTAACACTTTCTCTGCCTGGTCTCCAATAACCTCTTGTCTCAGGTAATATAGCATTCGTACCCGTAACAATACCCTAGAAAGTAGGGGAGAAGAGTTGGCTCATTCACAGTGTAGCAAGTTTGAAGTAAAAATGCTTTTGTCTTTGCTAAATTTCATCCTCACTTGTTACACTGATGTTTCAAGTGCTTCTTATAACTCTCATCTTGGAACAAAGTGTCAGGGTTATATTTCCGGATCCAATCAGCCTTATGAATATCAAAGGTGCTTTGTGACTTTACTTTTTTCCCCTTGCGTCCACGGGGCACTGGGATAGACAGACCTGGGAAAGGGGAGACATTGAAGACTTGGATTGAGAAAAACCCTTGGACCTGAAAAGGACTAGCTAACCTATAGAAAGATAAAAAAGTAAAGAGTTGATAATTACCTGAATGATTCTGCAATTCTTTTGTCTTGCCATTTTCAGCAGGACTAATCAAGTCCCAAATGAAACCTTTGATATTTTCATCCCCCCGGTAGTGTAGAAGACAGTACACAAGGATAGCCCGGCAAATTGTCTCCACATCTCTTTCAGTCATACGTCGCTTGAAGCGGCCATGAGATAAAATATCTCGCCACCGTCCCCAACTAAAGCAACAGAAAAGGAAACTATATTAATATTTCTTGGGAATTCTAATTCAATGATATTCTCCTGACACCCCTCGCCCAGAATCATATCTCATCAAAAACAGTGAGACAAAAAGCAACTACTTAGGAGCCTAAGACAGAGAAGATTACTTGAACCCAGGTGTTTTAGGTTGCAGTGAGCTATGATGATGCCACTGCACTCTACCTGGGGTAACAGAACAAGATATCACAAAAAAAGAGAGGTGAGGCCGGGCATGGTGGCTCCTAGCACTCTGGGAGGCTGAGGCTTGTGTGGTTTGCCTGAACTCACAGACCTCACCTCTAAAAATAGCTGGCCATTGTGGTGAGTGCCTGTAGTCCCAGCTACATAGGAGGCTTAGGCAAGACAAAGTGAGACTGTCTCAAAAAAAAAAAAAGGGAAGTGAGTTAAAAAGATCTCGACAACCACAGTAACAGAATAAATAGAATAAAATTCTCCCAAGGCAAACATTTTTCACATTATCCCTTCTTTGTCACTTTTTCCAGTCTGAAAGGCAAATAGGGTATCTAACAAGATGGAGATACATTCCCTTTCATGGTACCATGAGCTCTTACCCATATACCAGAAGGTGCTTTTCTACCCGAAAGCAGTCAGTACGCCCATAGGCATGATGACGGTCATGTCTGCGGGAACGTGGCCGTTCATCGTCCTCACTTTCCAAATCAGAGAATTCCACCAAGTCATCATCTTTCAGGGTGCTGAAGTGGCGAGTCTGTTTTCGTACTCTAGGTGTGTCAATCACCAAGTTATTCTATTCAGAGAATAGAAGGAGTAACTTGTGTTATATTTTGCTCATGGGAAAAGAATTAGGTATTTAAGAATTAAAACATCATAGATATATGTAGATATCCAAAAGAGAAAATTTTTTATAATATGTAAAATGATCCACAGGGACTCAGGAAGTAGAATAAAGTAGGAGACCATGTACGTATTCTTCTGGGGCATCCTAAGCAACGAGTTTCCACAACAACCTTTGTGTAGGGTGACGCCTGTGGCTCAAGGAGTAGGGCGCCTGTCCCATATGCCAGAGGTGGCGGGTTCAAACCCAGCCCTGGCCAAAAAACCACAAAAAACAAAACAAAACAAAAAAAAACCAAACACACAAAAAAACAACCTTTGTGTAAAATACATGATCACAAACTGCAATTAGCATCAAAGAATTGGAGCTTTACTAGAAGTAGCATCTCTTGTGCAATACTTCATCCCTAAAGGAAGAATAAGCTCACCTTGCTATTGAGCAGATCCATATCTAGGTCAGCCTTTTTAGCCCACTTTTGCCAAAAGTTAGGGTCATCCAGAGAAATATCTGTCCTATTTTCAGAAGCAACAAAACTTGCCTGGTAAGGAACAAAGGCACAGTAAAGTTGCTATAATACATTTTTAAAGCAATGTGAAGTCAGCAACTACATTTTAAAATCAAATTTATATCCTACAGATTCCTGTCTATAATTCTGCTTTCCCCTAACACAGACAGAACATACCTTGGCAAAGGTAGAACCTTTTCCTTCAGACTCAATAGTGATGGTTGTGGTCCGTCTTAACAAGATCTGGTCAATGTCCTCTTCACAAAACTTGGAGCCCTCATCATCTTCCTCCATTATGGCTGCATACGCTCCTTTTCTTAAAAGATCTTCAATCTCCTTCTTGGAGAACTGCTGAATCTGCAAAAACCAATAGAAAGATAAAAAGGCTAAATGTGGTGCCTGAGGCTAGAGGATTGCTTGAGGTCAGGAGTTTGAGACTAGCCTGAGCAGGAGTGGGACTCCATCTCTACTAAAAATAGAAAAAAAAAAAAATTAACTGGGCATGGTGGTTTATGCCTATAGTTCTAGCTACTCAGGAGGGTGAGGCAGGAGAACTGTTCAAGACCCAAAGTTTGAGGATGCAGTGAACTATGATGATGCTATTTCAGTAGGGGCAACAGAGAAACTCTGTCTCAAAAAAATAAAAATGAATATTACCTAACCTTGCCATAATACTTTAGTTATTATAAGAAACAATTGAGAATACAAACAAGGTAGTCAGATTCCTGTGCAAAAATAAATTTTTCCTCCATCACTATGATGGAGGCAAAAACTTATCACTACAAACTTATCTACAGACTAAGAAGACTCACTCCAGTAATGTTGCCGTCCCGACCACTCATGGACTGAAGCACAGCCTTATCCAGCCCCAACTTGAGACTAGCTTTATCAAACATCTCTCTCTCATAGGAATTGCGAGTGATTAGGCGGTACACCTTCACAGCTTTGCTCTGCCCAATTCGATGGCACCGTGCCTGGGCCTGGTTTAAAAAAAAAAAAAAAAAAGAGAAAGGAAAAGAAAAAGATAACATAAATTGGTGGGGGGTCAGAGATATAGATATAAAATACCGATTTATAATTCTTCACATCTATAAAGCAGCCATGAGATCAACTATAAATCTAAAGTCAATTTCAAGATGAAATTATTGCCCCACCATGTATGTAACCAAGGGTCAACAAACTATGGTCTGTGTACGCATCTGTTTTATAGATTCCCTGCCCATTTATACACTGTCTACAGTTGCTTTTGTGGTACTGGAGGAGAGGTGGGTAGAGAGCAACGAAAACCATATGGTATACAAAGCCTAAAATACTATACGGTCCTTTACAGAAAAAAATTTGCTGAGTCCTGACTGCTAACCCTTAACTAAGTAAACAATTCTATACTTTCTGAAAGGGCTTTCTAAGAGATCTTAATCTTGTTGAAAAACCTCCTAGGTTAGATAATTTGTCCTGAAGTCAATAATTTCCTTTACCTGCAGGTCATTTTGTGGATTCCAGTCTGAATCAAATATGATGCAGGTATCTGCAGCTGTAAGATTGATACCAAGTCCACCAGCCCGGGTGCATAGCAGAAAGACAAAGCGGTCCGAGTCAGGCTTGCTAAAGCGATCAATAGCAGCCTGTCGAAGGTTGCCTCGAACTCGCCCATCAATACGTTCATATAAGTACCTGTGTGAGAGGAGACCAAAAAAGCAGGAGTGGCTCAATACAAGTACCTCGATATCCCTAAAAGGTCAAAAAACACATAAGAAAGTTGAGTGAAAGTCGCACTTTTTTTTGAGACAGGGTATCCCTTTGTAGCCTTTGGTAGAATGCCATGGCATCATAGCTCACAGAAACCTCAAACTCTTGTGCTCAAGAGATCCTCTTGCCTCTGCCTCCCAAGTAGCTGGGACTATAGGCGCCTACCACAGCACCAGGCAATTTTTTGAGAAGGGTCCTGATCTTGCTCAGGGTAGTCTCAAACTCCTAAACTCAAGCAATCCATCTGCCTCAGCCAACCAGAGTGCTAATATTAGGGTATGAGCTGCTGCACCCAGGTCTGAGTCCTGCTTCTTAATGTAACTGGTTGACACTACTAAAATCTAGATCTTTCTACTTTTTGCTGCTTTATGAGGATAAAGTAATTATCAGATGAGAATGACTCTTTTTCTTACCTCCTCTGGATTAGATAATCCTCTAGGATATCTAGGCAGCGTACCATCTGGGAGAAGATCAGAACTTTATGGCCACCAGCTTTAAGCTTTGGAAGTAACTTGTCAATAAGAACCAATTTGCCAGCTGAACGAACCATGGCCTGAAGGTGGAAGTCATGAGGTATAATATGGCAAGCTTCCCGAAATTCTGTTAGGATTTTTTCTTCTGCACCTACCAAAACAAATATCCAACTTTATGTTGAAATCCAGTGCAATTTAGTAACTCTACTTATTGACATAAGAAAACATCCCCCCCATGAGTAATCTGACTTGAGATCAACATTTCTTACAGAATCTCAGAATCTTGCACCAAAATATAAATCATCTTGAATTGTGTTGTATTAAATATTCCAAGTAAGACTGGCCTATGATAACTAGGTAAAATATATATAAATATGTGGATAAGGATTCAGATGGAACATACAAATCACTATTACCACCCTACCAGCACCCAAAAAAGAAACAACAAAATGGAGTGTCAGTGAGGCCATTTATACAGAGAATTGAATAACTTGAACTTTTCTTTTTATATTTAAGAGATGAGGTCTCACAATTTTGCTCAGGCTGGTCTTAAATTCCTCAGTCTCCTGAGTAGCTGGATCTACAGATTTACACCACCAAGCCCAGATAACTTGAGTTCTTATTCAAGAAATTCTAAACAGCAACTTCTATTTAATATTGGAGATTATGCAGGATCAAGGGAGTAGAAAGAACCAGAGGAAGACATTAACGTAAAAACCTTTTTTTTGGAGAACTCTTTCCCACTCTTCAGTCCCCACCCCGAAGTTAGGCTGGTTAAATCAATACATCCACTGTTCCTGAGGGAAGCTGTTTAGAAATTAAGACACTGGCAGTGCAGAAGTTCGGTATTTTCTAGGAATCCCCTCACCGTTGATGAGATACGGGTGGTTGCAGCACTTGCGCAACTCCATCATCGTGTTGAGCAGATTAGGCATGTTGGTATGACCTGCTCCTTTAGAAAGGAAGGAGAAATTCTTCTCCAAAATAGCCCGATAGTATTTCTTTTGGATGTTAGTCAGCTCAACTTCAATAATAGTTTCCTGTTTGGGTGCTAAGTTTTTTTCAACATCCTCTTTGAGTCTTCTCAGCATCATTGGCTTGAGAATGGCCTGTAGCTTTTGAACCTGTGCACCATTACAGAGAGAAAAAGAAATCAATAACATGAGGGCAAACATTCTCACATTTTATAGAAACATAGGAAAATATAAAATTAAGAGTTTTCCAGTATCTAAGAAAGGTAGATTTTGGATGATGCCACAGACAATACAGGTATGAGGTTGTAAAAAGTTCAGAAAAGCCCTTGATGCTTATACAGTGACAGATATGTGCCATGTACTTTTCTCATCAATAGATTTCATACCTGTTCCTCTGTTTTGAGATCCCCAAAGTCCTTGAGGAACTCTGATTCTGAGGGAAACTGTGAAGGTTCCAAGAAATGAAGCAGACTAAATAGTTCTTCCACCGTATTTTGCAAAGGTGTTCCTGTGAGTAGCACTTTGTGTTCCTAGAAATGAGGGAAATAGAAGAATGATAAAATTCAAAATCACAAAGGACTTCTGGGGTTTTAGTTTTCCATCAAAAATATAACCTTTGAAGTATCTAAGTTTTAAATTCTTTATATATAAAATGATGGAAATGGACCATAGTACTATTGTAATTTTTCTTTCACTTGCTCTCTTTTTTGATAAACACAAAGCATTCAAGAAACCCTTGATGTTATTTAACATATTAAGATAATTTAGATATTATAAGTAATGAAAGAAATAGTAATTCAGATTATGTTTTGTTTCTGTTTACGTATGTCACCCACATCTCCCTCCTCTAGGGAATCTAACTGTGCTGGATTAAATCTGGCCAATAATTTTTTGTAGATCCTCCAACAAGGCTTACCCCTTAAATCTAGGCTTGTCTTGTGACTTGCTCTGACAAAGAGAATGTAGTAGAAATGATAATGTGTGAGTTTCAGAGAATAGCTCAAAGCCCTTACATTTTCCACTTTTGCCCTCTTGAAGCACTGCCCTGATACTACCCTGTAAACTAAGTATAAAGAAGTCTAGCCTGGTCTATTGAAGAATGAAAACATATCCCCAGAAGCTCCAGCTAGCAATGAGCATCATTTGCCAGCTATAGCAGCATTAATAACTGCAGGCAAGACCACAGAAAAGAAAGTAGCTGAGCCCAAAGTAAGTAGCTAAACTAGAGAATCATGAAAAATGTAACTGTTATTTAAGCCACTAAGTGTTGGCGTTTTACTTTTAGAGACAAGGTAGCTCTATCACCCAGGCTGGTGTGCAGTGGCATAAGCATAGCTCACCATAGTTTCAAACTCCTCGGCTCAAGCAATCCTGGTTGTGGAGCAATTTTTATGTAGTAATAGTTTCCCACTTATATTCAATACCAAGATTCTGATTCTTTTTTCTTCACTGCTAAATTAGGGTGATTTTAATTCCACAGGGAATTAAGCTTACTCCCAAATGTTTCTGTCCAAAAGTCAGTGTGGAACTTACCAGGTCCATGTGCTTGAGACTATCTAGCAGCTTGCAGTTACGGTTCTTCAGTCGATGGGCCTCGTCAATGATGACACAACGCCATTCAATTTCACGAAGCTCAGGACAGTCTGACAATATCATCTCAAAAGTAGTGATTAGGGCATCAAACTTGTATGCACCTGGGATGAGACGCCCCTAATCACGAAGGCAGTAAAGTTAGAAAAGGCCTAAAATGTATCTAAATGAGGAACTCTTCTGAATTATTTTCCATATTTAGGAGGGTTTCATAGGAAATACAAACCACCCCCCTACATAACAGTTTATCTTTCTGATAAAACAGTGCCAAATCACTGAATGTAAGATACACTGCTTCCTCAACACATTCAGCTTCTTGGGAAAATGAAAGACCTCACTGAATGAGGCTGGACATTTCTGACTGCTGTATGCATGCCTAGCTCATGTATCTTTGCCTTAGATTTTTTGTTGGTTAACAACGAAATCCACAAATGTTGGACAATGCTGAAACATATAAGAAAATAATAAAAGTGAAATCAGGTAATAGGTAACATGATAATATAGTTACGGCCTAAGAATTGACAGAATAAAGTCATTTTAATTAAACTGAGTTGAAAAATGTAACTTAGAAAAATTTGGTTGTTTTTTTGAAGAAAACTCACAGAAAATCAATAAAATTTCATGTTCATACAAGCTGGATGATTCACATTTTCATTTTCAAATTTACTTAGAAAAAGGGATTAATTGATTAATTAATTGATGAAAATTTCAGTAGACTAAACAAAAAAAAAATGGAAAAGAGAATAATTTAAGTTCACCATGATATGGAAAACATACATGGGTAAATGGATTTCAATTTTGATTAAAACTCATTAATGCTGATAAAATTCTACTTAAAATTCATGTATTTATAAATTTAAAGTCAGTTGCCAATGGATCAAAATGTCTTCTAGATAAAAATAGCAAAATAAAAAGAATGTCCTACATACTGCTGCACAAAAATCCCTTATACCACAGAGCATCTCAATAAAAGTCTTTTATTCTTACATAGCCCCCCAAATACCAGTTCCCTTGGCCTATTTTCTCTAAACCATAGCATTCTCAAGATGCAAAACTCACCCGTGAATCTTTGCAGTACATTTCATATTGCTGAATCATCTGCCGGCTGGCCAGACTGCCATGGTACACAATAGTGTTCATCTCTGTCCATGTATTGAATTCTCGCTCCCAGTTTGTAATTGTGGACAGTGGGGCAATGACCAAGAAAGGGCCATGGATGCCTACGTTATATACCTCTTGCAAGAAGGCAATGGACTGAATAGTTTTTCCCAGTCCCATTTCATCAGCTAGGATGCAATTCTGCCTGCAGATTCAACATGGGGAAAATAAAAACAAAAACAAAGTCAAAACATACCATCTTAAAAAAACGGGACATAGGAAGAAACTGATTCAATAGAAAGGAATAAAATAATCCCAGGACTAAGCATATATCTTAAGGGCCCACTCTTTTTCTTTACCTGTTATACCAATTAAAGAGCAGCCAATTGACCCCTTCCAACTGATATTCCCTTAACTGGTTTCTGTTTTTATATTCATGTGACAGTTCCAATTTCTTCCAGGCACTTGCCTGTGGGCGATTCTAAAAAACAGGAAATTGGAAATTGAAACGGGAAGACACTAACAAAATCAAGCAAGATTTACCAGGTAGTTCTAATGAAGTCAATTAAAAAAATTACTGTTTGGATGAACATTTGTCAAATATATTTAAATCTTTCAGTTCAAAAAGAAACTTTAAAAAAAAGATAAAAGAGGAAATACCTATTGGTCACTTTCGGCAGATAAAAAGGGAACTACTTCATTATTTGGAGGAAATAAAGGAAAAAGTATTTGTCCTTTCTACACAATCTTTACCTCAAGGTAACCAAATAGTAAATAAAACATAGTTCCTTTTTATAGAAGATTCTGGCTAGTAAGTGAATAAATGATAGAATTAATTATCACTACTTTAAAATCCTTAAAGAACAGAAAGAGAATGATCATAAATGGCTGATAACACCATATTGCACAACCAGATATAAGTACGTATCACCATTGACGAGGCAGACTTACTGGCTTCTCTCCCTAGTCTGATCAAGCCTCTAGAACATTAATGTCAAATAGCACTTCCTACCATGTTAAAAAAATGTGGCTAGTGGATCCTGTATTGAAAGGATAGAGCTAAAAGTTGTTTTGTTTTTTTTTAACTGGACAGTGCTGCTCTAGACCTAAGCATTCCTGTGAAAGAAATTATCAGGGACAGAGAACATGTTAAAAGATACCAAATGCATCAGGCTGGGCAGGAAGCTCATGCCTATAATCATAGCATTCTGGGAGACCAAGATGGGCGAATTGCCTGAACTCATAGGTTTGAAACCAGCCTGAGCCAGAGTAAGACCCGATCTCTAAAAATAGCTGGGTGATGTGGGTGCCTGTAGTCCTAGCTACTTAGGAGGCTGAGGCAAAAGAATTGCTTAAGCCCAAGAGTTTGAGATTGCTGTGAGCTTTGAGGCCACAGCACTCTACTGAGGGCGACAAAGTAAGACTGTCTCAAAAAAAAGGGAGGGGATACCAAGGGGAATATAATCAGCAAATTTTAGACTATAGAAAGTCCTATAGACCAAATCACCCGAATTCTGTTTCTTTTTATTGTGGGGGATTCATCAAGGGTACAGAGAGCCAGGTTACATTGATTATATTTATTAGGTAAAGTCCCTCTTATAATTATGTCTTTCCTCCAAGAGATATGTCACATACTGTGACCCCCGGCACCTGAATTCTTTAAAAGAAGTTGTAAAAGACATGAGCAGATCAAGAGAAACTGATATTAAAGGAGCCTTGAGACTTATTAACTGATAGCAACATATTGACCTTATTTAGAACCCAATTCAAATGACTTAACAAAGTTATAAGATAGTCAAGGAAATGTATGCAATGACTGATATTTGATATTAAGGAATGATTAAATTTTTATAGGTATAATAACAGTATTATTTATCTTTCAGACATAAACGATGATATAATTTATAGGGTATAATAAAGGAATCTACAATTTGATTTTTTAAAAAACTGAGAAACATGAAAATGAATGACAGGAAAATACATGACAAGAACAGACATGTATTAATTTCCGTAATAAAAAGCTAAAACAGGCTTGGCACTCATAGCTCCAGTGGTTAGGGCATCAGCCACATACACTGGGGCTGGGGGTTTGAACCCAGCCCAGGCCTGCTAAACAACGACAACAACAAAAGAAAATAGTCAGGTATTGTGGCGGGTGCCTGTAGTCCCAGTTACTTGGGAGGCTGAGGCAACAGAATCACTTAAGCCCAAGACTTTGAGGTTGTATTGAGCTGTGACACCATAGCACTCTGTGACATAGTGAAACTGTCTCAAAAAACAAACAAACAAAAAAGGCTTGGCTCCTGTAGCTCAGTGAGTAGGGTGCCAGCCACATACAACAAAGCTGGTGGGTTCAAGCCCGGCCTGAGCCTGCTAAACAACAATGATGACTGCAAACAAAAAATAGCTGGGCGTTGTGGTGGGCACTTGTAGTCCCAGCTACTTGGGAGGCTGAAGCAAGAGAATCAATCACTTAGCCCAAGAGTTTGAAGTTGCTGTGAGCTATGACACCATGACACTCTACCAAGGAGGACATAGTGAGACTCTTGTCTCAAAAAAAAAAAAAGCTAAAACAACAAAAATTAATACAGGGGAAAAATTAAACTATTCCTTATTAAGGCCTTTACACTCTAAATGCAAATGTACTTACCACCCTTTTGAGTTCTGGGTGCCTCGACTGAATCCGTTTAAATTCTCGAATCTTGCCTTCATCAACATCCTCTTTTAGTTCCCATGTACTATCCTCATAGGGCAGGGAGCACCATTTCACCAGGTAGTAAATAACAGGCTAGGAGAAAAAACAAACCTTTAAAAAACAAATTCTGTGCTTTCTGCTGTGGTTAAAGAGTAAGAATTTTGCTATAAAAATCATATCACAAAATGTTGCCATCTAAAAGCTTCTGAAAATTTCAGGCTGAACACACCAAACATAGGTTCACCTGCTGATGCACCGTTCAGGCTTTGATCGTTCTTCAAAGTAATTTATCAGAATCTATCCTAAAAGTAATAAAATTCCTACCCAGTAGTTTCTAGAGCACTAAGCACTAAAACATTATGCTCATCAACCAAACAGACAAAAAATAAAAGGCTATTCTTTCCTAGAAGTGTGTTGAAATTAAAAGATACTATTCTACTGGCACCAAATTTGGTAAAGTGAAAACCAGGTTACTTTAGAATGAGGAAAACGGTAAACCCCTAGGAGCATACTAGGGCTACCATCACTGACTGGGCTTCTGAGCCCTTACAGCTCTGAGAGCAAATTCATGTCAAGAGCAGTTATATGGTGGTAAAGAGATTTCCTTGTGAGGCCTAGCAAGCTAGGAGATAACTACAAGATGTATCACTGGAAAAAGGCAGTATGAGTAAAAGAGAAATGCTTCAACTACAGTACTGTTGTATGGAGGTATTTCCTCGTAAGGGAAGAGGCAGTAACCAAGGGCAAATGGCTCCTACTGACTGTGATGATCATCACACTTACTGTATTTCCATTTTTGGCTCATGCAGTATAAAGCAAGCATGACTAGAATGGGTGTAGCATAATCAACATAAATTTCTAATTACCAATTCATCGAATACCCCTTAAAACAACCAGCAAGAAGTGTAAAAATGCCTCAACATTAAGAATCCCTAGAATTAATCCAACTGCTCTTTTACCTTTTTCTTTATTGTAGCGACTCAGATCACTCTCTATGTAAAGCCATTTGTCCAGGTCACACATTTCCAGCACAACTTACTTTTCTAAGGACCAAAATATGTATTATAATATTTATTTCCACTATTAGGTAATGTAAAATGGATGACAAATTAAACTTATTTTGGAGAGGGGGAATGGGCAAACAGAATGTGATTATCCAATATTATAGTATCAGGGCACCAAAATGTTTTTATCTGTCATGCCAGTTGCAACACATTGCAAAAGGCCAACTGCTTTTGGAAAAGTAAGGTAGTGAAGAATGTAAGATTTTCAAGTCTGAGAAGGCTATAATCCTGAAAATGATGAGAACCATTTAAGAGTATTTCACCTGACCTAATAACTAGCCCATTATCTATTTGTTTCTCACAAATAAATGCACAATAACTCTCACCTCCAACTCCAAAAGTAGAATATATGTTATCTGAAGCATTCCTATTAGCATTTAAAAGACAGTGAATTGTAATAGTCCCTTGACATGTAAGATTCTGCCAAGGAACCTGAAGACTTATAAACTAGAGCCAACTCTAGAGGGAAGAATGACTTATAGGTCCTGTTCAAATGATATACAGGAGCAAGTCACTTAGCTCATGAGTAAGCCTTGTTCATCACCCAGCACTTCTATCTTAAAAAGGTTTCTACTGTTCCCTGCTGGTCATTACAGAGTAGACATAAAGTTCGTGTGCAATTTTAAATAGTTTAACATAGTAAACTGAACTTTATGGATACCTTGTATAAGAAATAACTGTCAGATGTGATAAAAATTTGGTTTATGACCCTGCAAAGCTAAACTAAAAACTCCTGACTGAAGTGAGAAGTGAAGAGTTTTAAGAAATAAGTGGCTCATGGCCTAACAAAAAGTCTGAAGTAAATTTAAAGTAGAAAAAGTTGAATTCATTGGTGGTTTAGATCTATGTGACTATTTGTAAAACAAAATTGTGATCTGTTTCATCCACGTGTAAAACATGCTCCCCAAACTAAGAAAGCTTTAGAGTGTGATTGATAAATCATGCCATACATGAAAACCTCTTGGATAATCAACTAAAAAACAAAGACCTTGGGGTCCCAACCTGTATTTACTGAATCCGAACCTGTGGGAGTAGAACCCTCAAATAAAAATTCCAATGTAGCAGATCAATTTTAATGACAAATTAAAATTCTACACACCAATGGTGAGTTCAGGAAATAACTAATTCTCCACAATAAGGTGATTTGGAGAAAGCAAAGAGTAACCTAGAAAAGTATTTTTATATTCATATACTTAGGAATTTATGAAATATCCCTTTTCCTTGTCCCACACCCCATCTCCAGCTGAATGTGAAGTATCTCCCATTTAAATCTGACGACAAAAACCCAAGGTAAATGACTTCAGTATGTATAAATATAGCTCCTAGGCGGGTACAGTGGCTTGCACTTGTAAACTCAGCTACTTGGGAGGCTGAGGTGGGAGGATCACTTGAGGACAGGACTTTGAGACCAACCCGACGACATATTGAGATCCCATTTCTTAAAAAATATGTACATTTTTAAAATTAGCCAGGCACACAGTGGTGTGTGCCTATAGTCCCAGCTTGGGAGGCTGACTCTCAAGAGGAACTCTTGAGCCCAGGAGTTCAAATCCAGCATAGGCAACATAGTGAGACCTTCCCTCTAGCTGATTAATTAATGTACCTCTGAGATGTTTAACTTTACATGAAATTTCCTTTTAGCTTCTCTTCCTACTCCCTTACCTTCCCATTACCTTTCCTAAGGACCCCAAGGCAAAATTCAGAAATACCTTTTCAGTCCAATGGATTTTTCAGCCATACCTGAAAAATAAGGGATTGGAAAACCGACCAGCAGAAATCTAAGAGGACTGTCATGTTCCTCCATTCACCAACTCACCTCCCCATTGTCCTTGTCAATACTGTGAGACTCATCCAATATCCTATCCACCTCTACATAGTCTGGATTAAAGGGTTCTTCATCCTAAATGAGTTAAGAAACCAAACAATAAGAACAAAAGATCACTGTCCAGTAAACCAACCCCTCGGTCACTTTTAATAGATAATCCTACTTTTCAAAATATTTTAAGAAAACAGAAGCAATGCAATCAGAATCCTTCCTTTTCCAAACATCAAATCACACTAACAAAGCTAGGTTTGTGCCTATCTTCTCACCTGTTGCCAGAGAAAAGTGTCTCTTCTCCCTATCAGAGGCCATCCCTCCTTATATTCTTAGGAATCCCTCTATCGAATCTTTCCCATACAAACAAATGTGTTCCACTATTTTACATCTTAAAAAACACCTCCTTTGAGTCTACATCCCCTGCAACTACTTTTACTGTTGTGCCTCTTACCTACTAAACTTTGAGAGTTTTAAACACATGCTATTTCTATTCTTTCAGCTTGTTCACTTGTCCATCCGTTACACTCTTCATTTCATTTGCATCACAGAATCAGAACTATTCTTGTTAAGGTCATTAATGACCCCTTCAAATATAAGAGACATATTCCTTACTCACCTTACTCCAGTGTTTAACTAGTAGTAAACCTTCATATTGGAAAGTAAAAGCTCATTTATCATTACTTCTAATACTGGATTCGAAATTTGAGAAAATAAATGGTCTCTCTTATTAATATAGTTGCTCATGTCTACAAATTCCATCAAGGACTGATGGTAGTGGAAGAAGAATGTCTCAGTAGACCAGAGGTCAGTTTACGACCCATTCTAAAAATACTTCATGTGTACTAAGCAAATCTACTTCAAAATACTCTACAACTACTAAATAGAAAGTCAGTGATCAAAATTAAAACATTATACCCTTATATGCAAACTAACTACAAGTCTTTTAAAGAATCAGCCAAGGCTCATTAACTCAAGTAATTTGTGCTTCTATGAAAGAAATGTATATACATAATACCTATTCCTAATTACCTCATGGAAGAAGTGTCTCATCTGAGCCATTTTGGTTTTGAAGCGCTTTAGTTTTTGATGAATCCTCTTATCTTTTTCTAGTTGGGAGATAGTGGCCCATTCACAATGCAGATAGGAGCTGAAGGAGATGGAAATAGCCAGGTATGGTATAAGAAAGGGAAGTTGGCAGGCTAGTGGTGTTTTGAGATTTTTGGATTACCCAGAAACAGACATGACACGTGTGTGCTTAAACTGGGAGTTAGTCTCTTATGTCAGTGCTTCTGAAACTTAAATTTGCCGATAAACCACCTGGTCAGGGATGTGCTTTAAAGTCTACATTTCTAAAAGGCACCGGAGTAATGCTAATTCTGCCAGTCCATGGACCATACTTTGAGGAGCAAGATCTTACTTCTAAAATAAGTAGAATGAATTCACAGAGAATTTTATCAAGAACCACCCTCATGCAAGGAAACAGTGTCGTGTCAATTCCTGAATTTCTAACTAAATAACCATTTTTTCCATTAAAAACAGAAATCTGGGACTGGGAATGGTAGCTCACACCTATAATCTTAGCACTTTGAGAAGCTGCAGTGGGAGAATTACTTTAGGCCAGAAGCTCCATGGCAGCCTAGACAAGAGAGTAAGAACTCATCTCTACACAATGTTTATTAAAAACATTAGCCAGGGCTTAGTGCCCATAGCACATTGGTTACGGTGCCAGCCAATGGACCCAGGGGGGCGGGTACAAGCCCAACTTGGGCCAGCTAAACAACAATGACAACTGCAACAAGAAAATAGTTGGGTGTTGTGGCGAGCACCTGTAGTCCCAGTTACTTGGGAGGCTAAGGCAAAAGAATCGCTTAAGCCCAAGAGTTGGAGGTTGCTGTGAGCTATGATGCCACAACAATCTACCGAAGGTGATATGATGAGACTGACTAAAATAAACAAACAAACAAACAAAAAAAAACAGGTGTGGTGACCAGTGCCAGTAACTCGTACTACTCAGGTAGCTAAAGCAGGAGGATCATTTGAGCCCAGGAGTTCAAGGTTATACTTGAGCTAGTTGTGTGTGATTCTATCACTGTGCTCCAGCCTAGGCAAGAAAACAAGATTCTGTCTCTATTCAAAAACAACAACAAAAACCAATAATCTTGACTAGGAGACTATAAAAAAGACACATTCCCACCTAGGATAATCTACATAGGAGAACTTTTTACAACCCTGTGGAGTTTGGAGTGAAAAACTTTTTATATAGATCACATACTAGTTCTTATACTTGACAAAGAATTCTTCTGCTTCAGTATATTGTCCAGAAGGAAGCTAAGAAGGAAGAAAGAAATTACAGTTACTGGTTTTTTATTTGTCAAGAAAGGAAGACTTTAATTTTAACCACACATGACAGAACTTCGGATCAATACTCCCTGAATTATATTATTGACTCAAGAACTAATAGGGAACCACTCTGATGCTTTAATACTAGAGACCTGATGGCTTAAAAAAATAAAATAAGTCTTTACCCAGTCTCAACAGATAAGTGAAAGAAGAGGCAGTTTCTATTTTCTGGTTATCTCTCATGACCATACCCTAGCACTTGACATTCAAAGGTGCTCATTAAATGAAGTGTGTGACTATAACAGTATGGGCTGATATTAAAAACAGAGAAGAGCCCAGCCAGCATCATGGAGCATGCCTATAGGCCTGTCTACTCAGGAGACTGGAGTAGGAGGATAGCTTGACCCTAGGAGCTCAAGGTTGCAGTGCACTATGATCAGATCATGTCTGTGAATAGCCACTGCACTCCAACCTGGTCAAGACAGCAAGACCCCATGTCTTAAAGAAAAAACAAACACACAAACAAAAAACAGTAAGAGGACTTACCTCCTTCTTCACAACCCGCATAGAAAGCACTTTGTCTACAATGGCTGCATCTTCTTCACTGGGATTCTCCTGCAACAAAAGATGCAGTAGTCAACAGATAACTGTAACCAGCAGGTCGAACCTCTCAAATTACTTAAGTTCTCAGCTTACCACAAAGAACTGCATGGAAGGCAAAGTCTCGCCATCTGGTTCTTGCACTGGTTCAGGGAGGATAGGCTCAGGTTTAATTGGACCAGTTACATCTACCTCTTCTTCTTCTTCATCATCTGTGATTTTTATATCCAGGTCCTCTGTATATTTTTTTCGTTTAACTTGGCGGTTTGAGCGTCTCTTCTGTAAAGAAAAAAATTAAAGTGACTGCTTACATGTCTCAAAGAGAAAACTTATAAACATATTTGACTGTGGTCATATGAGTGAGATTTACTTAAGTTTTATTCCAAAATTCTCATGAAAAAAAAAAAATCAAACCAAAAGATGATAAAGAATGTATCTGTCAAACTATCTGATTTATTCTATGTACTGAATATATATCAATCTGCTGAATTGCTTTATCAAAGGCCAAAAATACACTGAGAGAAATCTGTATGCCTATTGGCAAGAAGCTCTGAGAAATTAAAACAGGACTCTTGAGCCACAGGATGCAATACAGATCACACTAAGGGCAACCCTGAAGTTCAAAGGCATAAGAATATTTTGTTTCTAATTTTGTTTTCTTGTTTTAAAAAAATAGAATCCATATTACATGTACTGTTCTGCTGCTTACTTTTTAGTCAGTATTTCTTGGAAATGTTTTCCATTTCCATTCAGTATGTTTTAGTTCTACCTTATTTTTTCAACCGGTTGAATAAAACATCTTGCAATTAAATAATTTAATATTTGCAGATAATGGCAAAGAGATAAAATTATTTTCAATGACAATTACATCCCAAAAAAAATCAAATAGAACTACCGAAACTGAGCAAACTGGCTTTGAATAAATTTTAATTTTAAAAATTTAACAGCATTTCTATAAATAGTCAGCCAGAAAATATAATAAAAGATCCTATTTATGAAAACACAAAGGATTAAAATAACAAGATACAGTAGAACTTCTGGGAGGCCGAGGTGAGTAGATTGCCTTGAGATCATAAGTTCGAGATCAGCTGGAGCCAGAGTGAGACCTCTTCTCTAAAAAAAAAACAAAAACAGCCAGGTGTTGGGGCGGGTGCCTGTAGTCCCAGCAACTTGGGAGGCTGAGGCAAGAGAAATGCTTAAGCCCCAAGAGTTTGAGGTTGCTGTGAGCTGAGAAACCAAGGCACTCTACCGAGGGTGACAAAGTAAGACTCTGTTTAAAAAAAAAAAAAAGATACAGTCTCTCATAGTAGACCACCTCCCTACATTGACCAACTCCTTAAGTTGACCTAATTTTCATACATCAGACATGCACTACGTGTTTTAAAGCCTACTTCTTTATGTTGACCAACTCCTTATGGGGACCAGTTTGTTACAGCCCTCTAGGTGCTATATATAAAATCTACATGAAGAAAACTTCAAGTGACTATAGAACATAAAAGATGACTTGAGTAGTTAATATACTATTCTTAAGTCTTAAGGAGGACTTAATCCTCCCTAACTACATAAATATAATGAAACAAACTAACTTTTTAAATTAGATAAACTGATTCTAAAATTCAAATGGACCAATAAACCTCTAAGATTAACTAGGAAAAATGTGAAAAAGTGTAGTGGGCTTTACCAATATTAAGCTATACTGATTAACACAGCTTGGTATCTGTCTAAGAAGAGATGAAGAAGTCAATGAAATAATGTCCAAATATCAACTAAAATATTTATGTGATTTAGAATGTGATAAAAATGACACTTCTAATCTGTGAGGAAAAGATAAATTACTCTGAAAATTGGACTGGAAAAACTAGCTAGCTATGTAGAGGACAAAAGAAACCAAATTCTAAAAGGATCAAAGATTTAAACAAATACTAAAAAAGGACATAAAATTTCTAAGAGAAAACATGAAAGGATTTTTTTATAATCTTGGAATAGAAGCCTAACAAATGGGTCAATTTGAGTATGTAAAAAAATAAGGTTACCTGCATAATACAATCCATCACAAACAGAGACAAATAATAAACAGAGAAAAAAACATCACTCTGGCTCATGCCTATAATCCTAGCACTTTGGGAAGTCAAGGTGGGGGAAGCACTTGAGGCCAGGAGTTCAAGACCAGCCTGAAAAAGAGACCCCATCTCTACTAAAAATAAAAAAATTAGCTGGACATTGCAGTAAGTGCCTGTAGTCCCAGCTACTCGGGAGGTTCAGATAAGAGGGTAGCTTAAACCTAAGAGTTCGAGATGTGTGCTAAGCTGATGCCATGGCACTCTAGCCTGGGGCAACAGAGTGAAATTCCAGCTAAAAAAAAAAAAAAAGAAAAAAAGAAAAGAAAAAAAAGTCTAGAAGAATACATAAACTATTGATAATTACTCTAGAGAGTGGGAATTAGGAGCAATGTCCTACCTTTTAGTTTCTATATCTCTGTATTACTTGACTTTTATTAATTACATGCATAATGTAATATTCTTAGTTGTTTTTTAAATTCAAGAAACTCTAAACAAATCACTTGGATTTGTTTTAAAATACTTCCAAAGAGGGGGCAGCACTGGAGTGGGTAGAAGGATAAATGGCCATCTGTTGGTAAGGATTAAAGTGGGAGAGGGCTCTCTTTCCACTATCTTGGGGCCTGTGGAGGTCTGCTGGGAACAGGACTTCTAAAAAGACAAATATGACCAGAAGGCTATAGTCCAAGGCCATTTTTAATGACTATAATTGAAGTCTCTTGAATTAAAGACAGCACATAGCTCTTCTTAAATTGGAGGTGTATATACCTAAGATGAAACTGAATTCTATTCGGACAAGAGATGTGCTTATGCATACAAAGAACAAAACAGTAACTTCTGGTGGCAAACCAAATAAAACCAGAGTAATTTAGTGAACGGTAACTCAAGCCCACGAAAACAGTGGCATGGCTCGTGCCAACTTCTAAAGCAACCTTCCTGCTAAGGTCACTAGACACAGAATCTGTGTGATGCTGTACCCTTCAATGATTTAAACTGATGAAAAGCAAATAAGGTGGATTTTTGCTCTTTAAAAAAATAAATAAATAAAATAAAGTGGAAGAAGGAGAACACAGACTTCACTAAATCTATTCTTGTGTATGTTTAAAAATGTTCATAATAATAAAGGGAAGGGTAGGATAGACTGTATCTTTTTCAAATAAATAATAACCTCCAGGTGGCACCTGTGGCTCAGTGAGTAGTGCTGGCCCCATATACCAAGGGTGGCAGGTTTGAACCTGGCCCTGGCCAAACTTCAACAAAAAAATAGCCGGGCGTTGTAGCGGATGCCTGTAGTCCCAGCTACTCAGGAGGCTGAGGCAAGAGAATTGCCTAAGCCCAAGAGCTGGAGGTTGCTGTGAGCTGTGACACCATGGCACTCTACCGAGGGTGACAAACTAAGACTCTGTCTCTAGAAAAAAAAACAAAAACAAAAACAAAAACAAAAACAAAAACAACCTCCAAGACACATCACTGGGGGAAAAAACACAGTATAGAAAGGTGGGTATGGAATACTAATATTTAGTGGAAGTGGAATTAGAGTATTCATGAAAGTAAAGAATATTTCTGGAAAGATACACAAAAAAGTGGTAACAGGCTACCTTGGGGGAAAACTGGGAGATAGTAAGGCCAGCGTCTATACTTTTTTGCACTGTAGTAATTTTTCTTATATATAAACTAAAAAATAAAATGGTAAGTAGTCAGGAAATTTTTTTTTGTTTTTTTTTGAGACATAGTCTCATCATGTCACCATATGTTGAGTGCTATTGTGTCATAGCTCACAGCAAGCTCAAATTCCTGGGCCCAAGCGATTCTCTTGCCTCAGCCTCCCATGCAGCTGGGACTACAGGCGCCAGTTACAATGCCTGGCTTTTTTCTTGCAGTTGTCATTGCTGTTTAGCTGGCCCGGGCTGGGTTGTGAACCAGCTACCCTCAGTATATGGGGCCGGCGTCCTACTCACTGAGCCACAGGTGCCACCCAATAATCGAGAAACTTTAAAAATTCCACAGTTCAAAAGTATAAAAGATAAATTACAATTATCATGACCCTCTTACCCTTCAATCCCTCTCCTCAAAGATGTATGTTATCTTTGAGGAATGTATCCTTTTAGAAAAAATTGATACATGTACAGGTATGTACACACACACACACACACACACACACACACACGAGACAAACATACATACATTAAAAGTTATAAAGAAACACACACACTATTCTACATTTTAAAATTTAATGTGGAGAGTTTCCCCTATTTGCAAACTCCAATCTACTTCATTGTTTTTAATTGCCATGTAATATTCTACTGGATGTATTTTCACAATTTTATTTAACTATTTCTCCATCAATGGGCAATTAGGTGTTTTTTGCTATTGCAAATTTTACTAAAATACAAATACCACTGCATACTTCTGAGAGCATATTCACAAGTTAATTTTCTAGTTACAAAATAATTGAATCAAAGGGCATTAATATTTTAAGTTATGGCACATATGGAAGCAATGACCTCCCAAAAAGATTGTTTCACTTAATACCTCCATAAACTATGTGTAAAGTATCTTTTCCCTAATATTTCATTGGCAATACTATTTGTCATGGGCTGAATTTGTCCCTCCACCCCAAATTCACTATGTTGAAGTCCAAAAGCCCTTTACATCAAAATATAACTGTATTTGGAGACAGAGCTTTAAAAGAAGTGATTAAATTTTAAGATGACAGCAGCTGGATAGGCCCTAATCCAATTTGAGTGTTGTCCACAGGAGGAGGAAATCCGGACACACACAGAGACGTGAAAGAATATAGGAAAGACTGTGTGAAAACATAGAGAGAAGTCAGCCACCTGCAAGCCAAGGAGAAAAGCCTTATGAGAAACTAAACTTGTGGACCATAGGATCTTGGACTTTAGCCTTCAGAACTATGAGAAAATAAGTAAGTGTCTATAGCTAAAGCCACCTAGTGTGGGCTAGTGACCCAGTGTAAGAGCAACCCTAATCTAATACACCACTTTCTAAATTTCACTAATCTTTACCTTGTATTATAAAAATTTGCTTTCGGTTTTTTTAATTTAGTAATTAAGTTATTTAACATTTTAACTTTTATTTAACCCTTATTTTATTTATTTATTTATTGTGCTGCTATAACAGAATACTTGAGACTGGGTAATTTATAAAGAAGTTAATTTCTCAGGTGGCGCCTGAGGCTCAGTGGGTAAGGGGCCGGCCCCATATACCGAGGGTGTCACATTCGAACCCAGCCCCAGCCAGCTAAAACAGTAGTGCAACTGCAACAAAAAATAGCTGGGTGTTGTGGCAGGTACCTGTATTCCCAGCTACTCGGGAGGCTGAGACAAGAGAATTGCTTAAACCCAAGAGTTGGAGGTTGCCCTGAGCTGTGACTCTACAATACTCTACTAAGGGCGACAGAGTGAGACTCTGTCTCAAAAAAAAAAAAAAGTTTATTTCTCATAGTTCTAAAGGCTGGAAGTCTAGTATCCAAGGTGCCAGAGTTGGAGGAGGGCCTTCTTGCTGCATCATCTCATGGCTGGAAAGCAAGAGATAAGAGCATGTGTGTGAAAGAGAGCAAAAGTGGGCAAAGGTGCTTTTATAGTAAACCCACTGTTCTACGTACTTTATAAATGTTTACATTTAAGTCTCATAACAATCCTACTTAGTAGGTATTATTATTTGCATTTCAGAGGTGAGGAAATCAAGGTACCAAAAGAAATAAGGCTCTAGAACCAATGCTCTTTGTGAACTTTTTTTGCTATTATATCATATATAATTTTTAAATATCAAGCATATCAATCTTTCCCTTTATGATTTCTAAATTTATTATTTTGTTTTTTTATTTCTTAGTTTTAATACCCTCCTTACAAAGATCTAATCTACTTGATAAATATTAGAAAATTTATCCATGTTTCATAGAAAGTTCATGATTTCATTTTTTATATTTAGACTTTTGATTAAATTGGAATTTATTTTGCTTAAGAAGGCAAAAAATCCAGTTTTTGTTCATTTTTTTCCTAAGTAGCCATTTATTTTAATTTTTTTTTAAATTAGAGATAGGGTCTTGCTTTGTAGTCTTGCTTTCTCCCACCTCAGCCTCTTGAGTAGCTAGCATTACAGGCATTAGCCACCACTCAGCATTTAAAAAAAAAAAAAAAATTTTTTTTTAGAGATAGAGTCTTACTATGTTGCCCAGGTTAGTGTCAAATTCTTGGGCTCGAGTAATTCTCCTGCCTCAGCCTGCCAAAGCACTGGATTTGTAGGTGTGAGCTGCTATGCCTGGCCTGTCTATAACATAATTTATTGAATAATCTTTCTTCCTACTGATTTCAAATGGTATTTTAGCCATATACAGGCAGTCCCCAGGTTACAAATGAGACAGGTTCTATAGGTCTGTTCTTAAGTTGAACTCACATGTCAGTTGGAAAAGGTATACACCTAATAACTGTAATAGTGCTGTTCAATAAGTGCCAAATCACATGTCAGCCAGATGTTTATAACTCAAGGACTGGCTGCATAGTAAATTCTCCTATTTCTAGGCTCTATATTTTATTAATCTGTTTTTTCTTCTCCAAGTCCAAAGTCTTAGTTAATAATCATCATTTCATATTACACTCTTAATTTCTGTTTTGTTTTATTTGTTTTTTGTAGAGACAGAGTCTCACTTTATTGCCTTTGGTAGAGGGCTGTGCCATCACAGCTCACAGCAACCTCCAGCTCCTGGGCTCAGGCAATTCTCTTACCTCAGCCTCCCCAGTAGCTGGGACCACAGGCGCCTGCCACAACGCCCAGTTGTTGTTGCAGTTTGGCCAGGGTCAGATTTGAACCCATAACCCTTGGTATATGGGGTTGGAGCCCTACTCACTGAGCCACAGGTGCCGCCCTTAATTTGTTTTTTTTTTTTACTGCATTTTCCTTTTCAAAAGTTTCTTGCCTGTCCTCACATGGTAATTTCTCCCAGAAGAATTTAAGTATCAGTTTGTCAGTGTATTGACTGTATACTAATAAATATTGATAGATACTTAAGGTTTATTTAGTCCAAATCTCTATTTATATATGAGAAATTCAGACCCAGCTAAGTAAATTGGCTGGGACACTGCACATATACATAAAATAGCCACAAAATTATTCCGAAGTACCATGAATCTCCTGAATCTTAATACCAGGTTCTTTGAGACAAAGATGGTACCTTCCAATGTCTCTCATCTTCAAAAGGTAGAAAAAAACTTTGTGCCTAAGCATCCCAGTTCAGAGTCAGTAGCCTGAAGTATAGAAAAGGTAAGGCAAAAGGGATAGTTGGGCAGTTCTAAAAGAAAGCAAAGTGTTAACATAGCCACAACAGCAATCACGTAGCATAATTTCCAATGATTTGGTTAGTATTTGAAAACACTGGAATTTGGGAAAATGAGTATCACTATTTTTTATAGTCATATGCTCTTTACCTAAAGAAAAGCAAAAATTTAAAAGACATTGACCAGGTCCATTTACCTGTTAGACCTCTGGTTTAAAAAAACTAAAGAAATGTGCATAGAGTCTCTCTTAGTATCTATTCCTAGCTTGTTAACCTTTATTAAACATAATTTTTCTCCTAAGTTCTTTAGGGATCTTTTTACCTGAATGCTGCTTTCTTCATCTTCCCGAGGTGATTGTGCAGGCATGACTTCCACATCTGAATTATCAGATGAGGTGTTACGTTTTCTCTTCTTACCCACTACAGGAGTGATGGTGCTAAAAAGGAAAAGCCAAACTCATTTTCAATGAGGGCAAGGAAAATGTAGGCATTAAGAAAACATAACTCACGTACTAACCTTACAGACATAAATGTTTAGTTAGGTCTTTAGTCTATAGGACACTCGGCTTTTGAGTAGGGTGTTTGATAAAGGAAAATAAGGTTTGTAAACCACTGCCTGATCTTTATATCATATCTGACAAATCCTTGCTTTTACTAAGTTCACAAATATCTGAAGGAAGGAAGTGTAAGACAGGAGAATGAATACTGGACTAAGAATTAAAGGCCTTGCTTTAGTTCTAATTCTGTACCCAGCTGGGCATTAGTCTCCTTATTTGTAGATACTTGTTTTTTTTAAAAAAACTGAAAAATCCTATACAAATATAAAGCATTATATATTCCAAAAAGCTAAAGAATCCTAGGGAATAGAAGTTCATGAGAAAAGAGAAGTTACAAGACAGGGAAAAGAAAGAATACTCAATTGAGACAAGAATTACATGGCAAGCCACAGTTCTGTCAACACTGCTTAAGGCTGACAGTGGTTGCTAAAATCTACTCCAATTCACAGATGAGATGCAAGAACAGGGCAGCCATGTCTCCAGCAGTTCTCTTTTTACTGGTGATTAAGAGAGGGAGTGAAAAATCTCTTTAATACTATAGTGACACAAAATCAGTGCAAAAACTGTAGAAATTCTGTAACTGACCACCTAAGGGATAGTAATAAACTGGTCAACATAAGAGCTAGACCTACTGTATTGATATGTATATGTGGTGCATGCCCAGTCCATGAAAATTAGGTTATCTTGTGGTCAATATAGTGAGGTGTCAACTATGAAGGTTCTACTGTATACAAATACACAAAGTCACAGCTTTTAAAGGTCACCCCCAACAATGATTGGCTCTTCCCTATGCCTTGTTTTTCTTTTAAAATATGGTAATTAAAAAATTTCTATTTAACAAATCATATAAGCATTAAAGCAAGGACAGACATTATTGTCTATGACAGATAACCTTTAAAAATGAGTACACTGCCATCAAACTAATTTTTGACTAGATAATCTTTAAAAATGAGTGCACTCCCATCAAATTAGCCAGAGGGTACTCACTTCAGCTTACTCTTGCCTTTAGTTTTAGAGGTACCAGACGTTTTGCACTTCTTTGGCTTTTCTTCCTTCAGCCTCTCCCCACTGCTCTTCTTCCTGCGTTTCTTCTCACCTTCCTCCTCTGGCCGAACACTGGGTAACTCATCCTCATTCAGGACTCGAGGGATGTTCTGCTCACCCCTGGCACGGGCCCTAGCAATGGCCTCTGCTACAATCCGATTTGCTTTCTCTTGCTTCTTCTGGTGCTCCAGCCTGCGGTTTTCCTCCATTCCTGTCTTTCCCCCAGAATGAGGAGCAGAGCTTGTTGGTGATGACAGAGCTGCCACTTCACTGGCACTCAGAACTTTAACTACGGAGAGCCCAGAAGAGGCTCCTTGGGAAGAACCAGCCTATAGAAATAAAGACACTAAAATTTCAACTTGCTTGTAGTTAAATGGCCTAAATAAAATCCAGCTTTGAAGGAGGTAGCCTAGAAACTAGATCGCTAATTCTTCCAGAACCAAGTTCAGACTAAAACCTTATTAAGCCCACACAGTTTTTAAAATGTGTTTTTTGGTGGGAAAGCAGTAAAGTAAAACTGCCAAATTAAACTTCAATATTCTTTTGCTACACTCTCATATCAATACTCATCTCCATTGTTTTAGAAAAATTACAATCAATATAGACCATTCTGGTCTCTGGCCTAAAGCATAAAAAAATTCAAATTCTACTCCTGGCCTATAGTTATCTGCCCAAGGAGGATTGATGCTCACTTGTCTATTTCTTTATCCTTCAAATGAGAGGCTAATTCAAATTGTTTTTATTTTATAATATTAAGAAAAGATTGTAAAATGAAATAGTTCAAAGACAAATACTAGATAAATCATCTCTTATCCCAAACTCAACAATAGCTCTCTAAATTTTCATGACAAAATTAAATAAGGTTTCTATGGGCAAACGAAATAAAGGCCTGCTTCCCAGTTCAGTGGTATAAATCTAGAATGGCCCCATTTTCAGTAGTAATTGGTTGTAGATACAGCAATAGCAATGGACTAAAAGGTTTGTTTTAATTTTTTTCCTTACTATGTAAAGTCTCTCACCTGTGGCTGTAGCACCACCTTGACTGGTACTGAAAGTCTTTGTCCTGGGCTTTGTCCTGGTCCCATTATCTGAGCCTGCTGTACAGAGGACAGTGTTACTGGCTGGGCTGAGGGTGGCTGCTGGGGCTGTGGCTGTGATGATGGAGGCTGTGGTACAATCTGGATTTTTTGCTGTGGCTGCTGTACCTGCAGCTGGATAGTTACTACTTTGGCAGGCTGCCCCTGGGCATTCTTGGCTTGAGTAAGGGCTGCCAGCTGGTTGCCCTGTAACACTATCTTGCCTGGTAGACTCCCTAGTACAACATGCCGATGTCCTTGGGGACCTCCAGACTGTGGCTGCTGGAGGACCAAGGTGATGCGTTTTGATTCACCCTAAAGTGAAGAAAGAAAATTGCAAGAGAGTACAACATTAAAGAATGGTATACTCTGAAATATTCACACGTTATCTTTATCCTAGAATCATAAAAATTGAGGGTCAGAAGATAGTACAATTCACTTTGTTCATTCTCCTATTTGTCCTGTAAAAATCTCTTCTATAATACCTCTGCCCCAGTCTATTTTTGAAAAACTCCTGATGAGTGTATATCTTCTAAGGCGTCATTTAATTTTCTATTAGAACAAAAGTCCTTACATAGAACTGAAATTTGCCTCCTTGTAGCTTCTTCCCTCTGGTCCTATTTAACAATGTCCATCCCCACCTCCAACTCTTTTGACCCTTTATTCAGAGGGTAGAGCCTCTACTTGCTTATAACAGAAACTAGCCTTTTCAGGGAGCAAAATAGGAGGGGGACAATCTTAGTAATAAGAATTACAATATAAATAGCTTTTTACAAGTCTTGCAAATATAAATAAATATTATTTTTCAAAGATGTCTCTTTATTCCCAGAGTATCCTATGTTTCCTATAATACATTATTGTAAATTATTCAATTTCTTTCTTTTCCAGCAGACTGTGAGCTCTGTAAGGACAGGGACTGTGTCTGTCTTGTTCAGCACAAGCTAGGCACAGTGTGAACATGTAGCAAGAGCTCAAAAATGTTAATGTTAAATGCTTCTATGTAACAAGTAATAAGTGTGTGGCGGTCAACAATGACTGATAAAAAGCAAAGATGGAATTTAAACAAGCTGTCCCAGAGATAGATAGCTCTCGTGTGTTCTTTTTCACACAGCTGCTGGGCCCTTTATGAAACCAAAATTCACCTCCCCCTTTCACTCAAGTCACCTGAGTAGGTGCAGAGGTCAGTGTAACTGCAGGCTTCAGTGGGGGCCCTGTGGCCCCAGGGTTTCCAGCAGGAGCTGAACCCTTAACTGGTTGGAGGACCAGCTGCTTTACTGGTCGGCTGGGCTGGACAATGCGCTGAACAGCAGCCTGGTTCCCAGGGACCTTGGCGGCCAACACTGTATTACCAGAGACAATGGAAACACCTGGTCGAAGGGGCGTGCCCGTTAGCACTTTGGTAAAAGTAACTTTTCCACCATTGGCTGTGCCAGCCACCAGGGGCTGAGCTGTGCTGGTGATACCTTGGGCCTGAATTTGTGCCACATGAGCACCAGTGACTGAGGAGCTTGGTGGGGCCTTAAGGATAACAATCTTAGGGGCTGATTGAGGTGGCTGCCCTCCAGCACTACTGGAGGAGAGAGCTGTGGCAGAGACACCCATGAAAGGATTCCCTTGGCTCAGGATCTCCTGGCTCTTGGAGACCTGCAAAAGTCCCGATGTTGGCGTTGGTGTCTGTAAGACAGGTTGGGCTGGCTGCTCTTGGCTGGCAGGCTGAGTGGTATAATCATGCAAGGTTAAGGATTCTGGAGCTGGAGCTGTGGATTCTTTGGGAAGTTCTGTGGGAGCTGTTTCCTCTGGTGGGGGAACCAGGTCACTTGCTGATGCATCTCCAATATCACCACCTCCACCATCCTGGTTCATCTGATCCAAGGAGTCCAGAGAGCTTGGCAGTCCAAGGGCTTCCTCAATGGGGTCTTGTGTGACCTGGTTAAAGCTGTCATCAGTCAGAGAATCCAGGCCAAATAAATTTGGGTCATCAAACAGGTCCATGATGGGGTCTGCCATCTTGGGAAAGTAATGGAGGGTATTTTCCCAATGTCTAAGGAGGGAAGGGGAGGGGGGGTACTGGCTCTCCCCTCCCCTCCCCTATTAAGAAAAAAATGTACACAATGGAAGAGAACTATTCTTCAAGTAAAGAAGCAAGAAACAAGTGCATGTCAGATTGTCCTGACCTTCATGGAGTAAGATGGCTAGGTCTTCAGAGGAAGATGGTGAAACTCCTGTTGTGGGAATATAAATACAAATGCAAAATAAGAAAAGTTGGTAATCTCATAGAAAATTTCTCCTTCTTAGGCACTACCCAAAATATCAAGTAGCATCAAAGCAGAAAAAGAAGAAAAAAATGTAAAGAAATCTAAGGACAGACATATAGCAGAAAGAACACTGCATCTCTGCTTCAAAACTGAAACTAAAATAGAAAAAAAAAAAAAAAAAATGTATACTTAGAAGCTCTACCAAAAGCATTCAGGTGTCTCTGTCCATTTCTTTTAGCAATTATCATTTTAAGGTAGAGATCAAGAATTTTAAATTTCATTTGCCTTCTATTTTCAGTTCTTAAGTTGGGAGAGCCCAAAAATATACTAAAAGCAATTCACTGAATACAGATAAAGGTTTATAGATATAGTTTAGCCTATATATTTTCCTTACAGTTTACATTCTTTAACTTACTGCTGTCAAAGATAACCACCTTTAAGCAAGCTCGTGGTATAAGTTTTGCCCAGGAAACTTTAGTAACTTTTATAAACTTTAGTCTAGCTAATATATCAATTAATCCATACATAGCATTTCTGTTCTGAAGTCCCTCTCAAGAAACTTTTCTTGTATTCAGAATCACAAACTTCCTCTGCAAGGCAGTCAACATTTTGGTTTCAATTTATACTCTCAACTTTCTCTCTTATCATCTCCTATATATAACCAATGTTCCAGTCCACCTAGACTATACAGTTTCCTTAATGTGGTTCTCCCTGTACCGTCTCTCAATGCTCCCTTACCCTTCTCAACCACAAACATCTCTCTCCCAACTGAAATCATACTGACCTTAAAGGTCTTCTACTCCATAAAATGAGCCCTAAATCTCTGCCCTTTTAACAATTGACCAATTTGTGATGGCTTGATGCCTCTACCTCTTTTAAATACACCATTGGTTTACACTTTAAGCATCTATATTTTATTTATTTATGTACGTATGTGTGTGTGTGTGTGTGTGGCACAAGGTCTTACTCTTTTGCCTGAGCTAAAGTGCAAGGGCATCAAGTAGCATCATTATAGCTCACTGCAACTCCAAACTCGTGAGCTCAAAACCATCCTCCTGTCTCAGTCTCCCGAGTAGCTAGGACTATAGGTGTGCAACATCCTGCCCAGCTAACTTCTATTTTTTGTAGAGACCAGGGCTAGCTATGTTGCTCAGGTGGCCTCAAACTCCTGGTCTCAAGCAATCCCTCCACCTCGGTCTCCTAGCATTACAGGTATGAGCCACTGCACCTGGTCAATATTTCGTACTTTACTAAAATGACCTGAACTTCTTCTCCATATCTTCTGAAGGCCTAAATAGTTCCTTAGTGCAAAGTATAAAAAGTTGCTTCCTTCTCAAGACGGTTGTCTGCCATCTGCTGGAAAACTGTTAAACTAAATATATAAAAATTGATAATTATGAATGTATGCAACATATACCCTGCATAACCCTGCACCATAACCCAGCTCCTCTTTCCCTGGGAAACAAAGTTCCTAGATAGTGGAGAGTATGTCTTATCTGTGGATCCCTAAGGAACTGGTAGGTCATAGCACACATAGTAGCTACCTCCAAAATAGTTAAGGAACTAACATATTTGCCCACATTATCTGGTATAAATCTTTAGTCCTCACAGAAACTATATGGTATTATTCCTTGATTCTAAGACAATAGAAAGCTTCCTATCTACAGTTCTATAAATGGCTGAGAGTATGTTTGCAAACTCCACACCTAAGGCTGTAAGTAAAGAAAATAATGGAAAAACTACCAGCAGGAACTTATATTACCACATAACTCAAATATATAAAAAAGAAATGTCCGTTCTTTGTATATGATGTTAATGTTTGACTATCTGGAAAAGCCTATTTGATGAGACCATTTTTCCCAAATTTTGAGAAACACTAGATAAAAAAATTTATCAGAAGTACAACAGAGATTTGACTGAAGAGACTCTCCCATATAATTTCTGAACTATTTTTTTCTTTCCCCAACCCATCTCAGCTATCATGATAAAACAATATAATGTGGGTTAATATCACAGAAACTCCAACACAGACAAAAAGAATACTCATCAGTAGCTGGCACATCAGTCAAAATCACAAAGTATGCAAGGTATCTCCACCAATGTTAACATCTTCCTTGCTTGAGTAATTGTATACTTTTCACATCTCAACCCAAGATCCATTATCACTTCCCACTCTTGGCTAACCTATTCCACCAGCTCATTCCAGCCTCTAATACCTAATATTTGACCCCAAATTACTCAAAATGGTAATCAGAAAAGTTATGTTTCTAGATTAAATGAAAACCTACTCAATAACTTTATAAATTTCCTCTCCAATATCAACTTTTTTTCCTAGTTATGCCCTACTTTGCTACCCGTTATCTTTGATCTCCTATTCACTGTGAGAAGTTATAATTATCTGTAGCTAGGTAGCATATAAAAACTACAGTGAAAGTTTCCGCTAACCAGAAGATTATGCTTATGAAAATGTAGGCCCCTCCTTCCATGGCATATTTTGTCCCTTCCATGATTCCTTGCTATTTATTCATCATAATGCTCTTCCTTCTCCTTGCAATAGCCCAATTTTAAGCATAGATATCATTTTTTATGAGACAAACAAGGCTAACAGTTTCTGAAATATTTCCTTACCTCCATATAACTCAAGCATAAGTTTTTATAGATCAATACATTATTATTTTTCTCTCCCTTCCCAATTTTATAAACAAACTTTTACTTCTCCTGGTTCAGTTTAGGCCCAATAATTCAAAACCGTGCTACTGATTAAATGCTCCATCCCCAAGTACCATTACTTCTCAGTCCTATTTATCAACTCAATTCTACTGATCCAGTTAATCTTATACTTTTTTAATTTAGTCTACTCCTTTTCTAACTTTCATCTCTAAATTGTCCTTGATTCTCACAAGATTAACATATATCCAACTTTCTGTACCCCTCCTTCTATTAATACTTGTGGGGCACCCTGGCTGTATTTACATATGACTTGTTCTACCAAGCTCATCCATTTCATGAATTCTCTTTCCATAGTTCAAATCCTAGTGGCAAAACTGAACAGTTAAGCAGGGTGCAAGGTAAAGAAACTGCCTAGATAAAGAAGTTATATCAGCTTTTGTCATATTAAGAATGAAAAGCTAGTCTTGGCCCACCATTGTCCAAAAGAGAGAAACATGTATGAGCCATAATTCCAAACTAATGACCAGACTCGTGAAAGAAATTTAGGGGTGGGAGGGCAAAAGGAACAAACTAGGTCTATTAAGGTTCAAATCCAAGGCTACCTATTTAAGTAAGAAGCCAATTACCTATAGAAAAACACTGTATTATATATGCCAATATTGTCCTTAATCTCTTTCTGAATAGGGAAATTACTCCTTCCCCTCAAAGTTAAGTACAAACAGATACTCTTCAGCAGCTTTACCACCTTTAATACAGTTCTTGGGTTTTTGGGGTTTTTTTTGAAGATTCAGTCACCACACTCTTATCCTTATTTTACATTTTTCACCACACTTGCCCATTACCATCAACTTGTCTGTCCTATGATAAAGAATTTTGTTTTGGGCCAGGCAAGGTGGCTCATGCCTGCAATCCTAGCACTCTGAGAGGCCAAGGAGGGTGGATTGCTTGAACTCAGGAGTTCAAGACCAGCTTGAGCAAAAGCCTTGACCCTGTCTCTACTAAAAACAGAAAAACTAGCAGGGCATTGTGATAGGCACTTGTAGTCCCAGCTACTTGGAAGGCTCAGGCAAGGGGATCACTTGAGCCCAAGAGTTTGAGGTTGCTGTGAGCTAGGACATGATGGCACACTCCCCAGGGGATACAGTGAGAATCTGTCTCCAAAAAAAAAAAAGAATTTTGCTTTAATTCTGCCCTCCATTTTTCATTTCAATCTCTCCCCACCTTTCAACAAAGCAATAATTCTCAATAAGGGAACGGAGTGTGTATGCCCCTTAGAAGGGCTTATGGGAGCTGCAGGTGGGAATAAATGTGCAGTTATAAAATGTATACTCAACATTACGATTTTATGTCTAGCAAGTGAAAAAGAAAAATAAATCTTATTGTATAGGCTATTTACATCCCATAAAATTGAACAACATCTTCTTGGCCAATAAGGATCTGTAAAAGATAACTTGGGGACTAGGAGCAGAAAAAGAAGCATGCCTGTCTGGGAAGGGGTTATTAATACCTCTCGGAAGGGATAAGATTTCTTATGGTCTTTCAAAAAGAAGTTTATCATTATTTACTGTCTATGATGAATTAGAAATACTGCAATAGTCTAGCTGTCTAGTAGATAAAATTATATAAACTGAACTACAAAAATCTATTCTCCATTTATAGAGAGTACTGCTCATCCTCTTAGGAGATAATGAATGAATGCCATATTGAACAATACTTTTTTCTGTAATACACACTTATAGAAAATACTACTCACCTACTTAACCCCTAGCTGCTCAAAGATTCAGAAAAGAATAAACTATTTTACTTTCAAGTATAAACCATGTTGGAAACTGTATCCTTTCAAGAGGATCAGCTGCAGACAGACATAAACACATGTTACTGAAATACAGGATGGGCAAAGTAATTTAAGTGAGAAATCCCTTTAAAATAAAATAACCAAGAGGGCTAAAATGGAAATCACCAACATAATTTCAAAATGGAAGCATTTAAAAACTGTACCATGGAGACATCTGTGAGACCCAAAGAGTCTCAAATCTTATACAGAAATGGAAAATAAACATCCAAAGTGAATGTAATCACAATTTAGGGTCTACAAGGGATCAGGATGGAAAGACATAGTCTATAACTAATGAAGCAATTAACTTGGAGCACTCAAGAGATTTTCTCAAGATCAAGATCAAAATCCTAGGCCATATTTTCTATCTTCACCTTTCTTACTGCCAAATACGTGGCTACTGTTTTTGTTTTCCAATTATTGCAGGAGAAGGCACTCACACCTCAATCAGGGGTATGGGCATATGGGGGCAAATATGGCTGGTAAAGTGAGTCCTTATGAATAAACAGGAAAAGCAAATTAGGCAACTATGAAAGCTATGCATTCTCAGGTGATAAAGGAGAAACTACAGAAATTATATACTCACACGGAAAAAGAGAAAGGGTCAGGTAAGGAAGTGAGGGGTTGATAGAGACGAAAACACGACTAGGAGTGGGGGTGGGGGGACCCGGGTACATTACCTGATCATACTGCTGGGGTTGGTGCCAGTAAGGCCCATAGAGCAGAGGCGGGATATTTTGGCAACTGGTGTCCCCTCAAATGGAGATGAGGTACATGCACTTGAGAGAGGGAGCTGGGTGGGGGGGTGCCCTCCAGGATAAGGATGGCCAAGACGGAAAGATGGGGGGGTGTGGATGCCTGGGGTAGGAGCAATGTTAGGGCGGAAGCTACAGGCTGAGATGCCTGACTAGCCCTGAAGGAGAAAAGGAGCTGTGTCTCTTCCCTGTAAGGGAGAGAAGTGGCTTTACCTGCAGCGGCCGTGGGGGGCCGGTTCACCCCTCTCGCTGTCTCTCCAGCACCAGTTTCCCCCTCCTCCTGTGCAACCTAACTCATGCTCCTGCCCGCCCCGCATCCTCATTGGCTGAAGCCTACTGCCACTCACCAGAGGCAAAAAGACGCAAAACAGCGCAAAGGGTGGGACTATAAGGAGCTCCCCTCCTCCTCCCCCGCAGGTTAGGTTGAGAGCGCACGGAGAGGCCTATCCGGTTTCTAGGGCCGAGGCGAAGCCTACAGCTTGCTTGAAAAAAGGAGGCCTGGTCAGAGAAACGGTCTCCGGGTGCGGGAAACCAGTGTTGGGGATTAAATTCTCTACCACCCCCACTACATTCTGCATGCTAAAGAGTGTAAACTTGGGAGGGAGGGGTTCCGCATTAGACCAGCTCCGCCTCCCTCCGGATCCCCTGCCTTCCAGCAGCCCTGTCAGCCCCTCTCCAGTAGTGACTATACCTTATCCCACTACCCAATGAAAGGGGCCAGCTCTTCCTTCCATCGTGGAAGTATCAGCCTAGTTGTTGGAATATGGAGCCTTTTACTCTTAAACGCACTATTTCTGCCACAACCCATAAGGCTAGCTTGCATTCTTACCCTCTAATCCTTGAACATTGCTTTCTGGTTCCATGTGCCCTAACAGCCACCGAACTCCTTCCTATCCCTGAAACACACTCACTCCTCAACCCCAGACTGTCTTCTGCCTTAACTTCTCTTGAAACTCCAGCCGGTTTGACATACTGGTCAGTGTCCACTTGGCAACGCCACTTGAGACCACTCTAATTCCCAATGAGAATGATGGTATGCAAGCTTAAGCAAAGAAAACTGTTATTGAAAACGGCTGCTAGACCTAGTTGTCTAATGTTAGGAAAAAAATAAACGAAAACTAAAAACAGCTCATTACCTCCTGACCACTAGTTTTGTCTGAAAAGAAACCATATGCAACACTGAAATCCTATTTTCTGTACTCTGTGACACAAACTTGGCATTAGATCTCCTATTTTTAAAGACCCTTGCTCCTGTAAACAGCAATACTGTGTTCCCACTCATTCTAACTCAAAACCTTAAAGGTGCTCTGAAACCTCTCCTGCATCCACTAGCCAATGATTCGCCAAGTCTCTTTGACACTCTTGCAACATATAACAGATACTGGAGGTGGCAAAGACTTTAGCTATCATAAGTCAACCTTCTTGTACAGATGAAAAAACTGAGGCTTAGAGAGTTGAATATTTGTGAAACTAAATGGCAAAGACAAGATTCATTTTATGTGACTCCTGTTTCTGCTGCCATTTTTTTCTCATCTGTGCCTTGCTAATATTGTTGCCTTTGAATTATATGCCATCTTTAAAGCTTACTTATTCTCTAAAATCTAATTATATAAAATTCATTATTTTATATAATTCATTATTTCAGTATTTATTGAGTATATACCAAGTAATCTGCTAGTACAAGGGATCTAAAAATGAATAAGACAGAATCTCCACCTTCCACTCATACAAGGTACATTTGTGTATCTTTGTGGGGAGAGACTAAAGAGTACGAACTATGACAACAGTGTCAAATGTAAACAATTACAATACAAGATGATACATGCAATGAAATCAGTAGGGGGTTATACAAGAACACACAGAAAAGGGACTTAGGACAAAAGGTAACAAGAAAGTAATTTCTTAAATGATAAGACAGAGTTAACTAGGGGGGAGGATAAAGTGGCCAAAAAGAAATAGTTGCTCAGGAAGCAGGGATAGTTAAGAGGAAAAGCAAAACAAAGCATGGCAACCAGGAACACAGAGGAAAGTTTCAGTAGTTCTTCAGGTCAGCCTTGCTACAGTATAAAATACAAAGAAGAAATTGTATGGAGATGAGACTAAAGGAGTAGGTAAAGGCCAGATCATGCAGATTCTAAATACCAACCAGATTAAGGCACTCTTATAGGTGGACAAGGATGCACTGAAACATGTAATGATATGATCAGAACAACATTTTGTTTTTGTCTTTTTTAGAAACAGGGTCTTGCTCTGTTGCCCAGGTTACAGTGCAATGGCACAATCTTAGTTCACTGTAACCTCAAACTCCTGGACTTGAACAACTCCTCCTGCCTTAGCCTCCCAAGTAGCTGGAGCTACAGGCATTTACCACAGTGCCTGGCTGATTTATTTTTTATTTTTTGTAGAGACAGGATCTTGCTATGTTGTACAGGCTGCTCTCCAGCCACTGGCCTCAAGTGATTATCTTGCTTTGGCTTCCCAAAATGTTGGAATTACAGGGTTAAGCCACTGTGCCTGGCCAGAACTAAATTTTGGTTAGATAGAGAAGCAATTAGGAGGCTGCTGTGAGAGTCCAGAAAAGAGTTGCATAGTGGATATTTGGTCATTTTTTCTTCTGCTCAGCAACCAAAAGCCCCCTTCCTATATTATGGGAATAACTAAAGGTAAAAAATTTCAATGGGGGCTGGGCACCCGTAGCACAGTGGTTACAGCGCCAGCCAAATACACCTTGAGGGTGGCGGGTTCGAACCCTGCCCAGGACAGCTAAACAATGACAACAGCAACAAAAAATAGTCGGGTGCTGTGGCAGGTGCCTGTAGTCCCAGATACTTGGGTGGCTCAGACAAGAGAATTGCTTAAGCCCAAGAGTTTGAGTTTGTTGTGAGCTGTGAGGGTGACACAGTGAGACTCGGTCTCAAAAAAAGAAAAAAAAAATCTTTAATGGAAAACTAGATTTTTATCTTCTACTACAGAGCCTGGGAAGTGGGGGAAAGGTCAGTCCTTTTGTCTGTCCCCTTCCTAGCAGAGAGAAAGTATGCATCCAACCTAGGTTAGTTTAAGTGAATGCTGCTGCTTGCGAATATTTGACTTTGCAATCTAAAAGATCCAGGACCAATCAGTTAAATATTTGGCAGTGACAGGCACTAGACTCTAACTGCAGCATCCATACATACTGTTCAGTGGTATGATCTTGCTTTTTCTTTGGCCTTGCCTCCCTTATTTCAGCCCATTTTCTAAACCAGGTTCTCTAACCTTCCCATTAATTTTGTGAGCCACACAATATTTTTCCAGTAAATTCTCTTTCTGCTTAAGTTAACCAAAAGTGATTCTGTTGTTTGCAACCAAGAATCCTAACAAGATGATTAGGGCCCAAATTCTACCAACATGGTTCAAAAAACAACAATAAGATCACTTCTTAACCTTTTGGCTAAGATCAAGTGTAAAAGATAATGATGGGAAGGAAGGGATAGAGCCAGAAATACACAGGGGATAAAAATCAATAGAATCAGGGGTTCAGAGGGAAAGATGAGTTCAGCCATATTGAATGAAATACCTATAGCATGTTAAGTAGTGACATTCATTACGAGTTTGGCTGTATGAGTCTAAAAGTCTGGCTTGGTAATAGATTTTGCGAGTTATCAGCATTAAAAGGTTCTTTTAAGAGTGGAGATTACCCAAGGAATGTGAAGAGTAAACCAAGTTCAAGAAAAACTGCACAAATACTGTAAGGGGACAATAGAATGTTGGTGTCTGAGAAGAACTGGAGAACCCATGCCCACTCCAAAGAAAGCTGCTGCTATTCAACTCTAATTAAGTATTCCCAAATGGTAGCACATATCCAAGGTTGTGAGAGAACTTAAGATTTTCCAAAGGAAATGCAGACAATCTAATCTAATCATCTGTATCCTCACATTAATCTGCATTAAAAAACCCTGACATGGAGAGCTTTATAAAGAATCTTTTAGGTTTTAAACATAGGCAACTAATCTTTCAAAAACCTTTAAACACTATGCAGGCTGATCAAAACATTTAGAGGTAGCCAGGCACGGTGGCTCACGCCTATAATAGTAGCACTCAGGGAGGCTGAGGCCAGTGGATTGCCTGAGCTCACAGGTTCGAGACCAGCCTGAGCAAGAGCGAGACCCCCATCTCTAAAAATAGCCAGGTCTTGTGGCAGGCACCTGTAGTCCCAGCTACTCAGGAGGCTGAGGCAAGAAAATCGCTTGAGCCTGAGAGTTTGAGGTTGCTGTGAGCTATGACGCTATAGCTCTCTATGGAGGGCAACAAAATGAAATTCCATCTCAAAAAAAAAGAAAAAGAAAACACTTAGCTGTAGACCAGCCATTCTCAACCTGTGAGTGGTGACCAACAGGACCTATATTAAAGGGTGCATTAGAACGGTTGAGAACCACTGCTGTAGACCCACCTGTTGCAATCTAAAAGATCCAGGACCAATCAGTTAAATATTTGGCAGTGGCGGGCACTAGACTCTAACTGCAGCATCCATACAGACTGTTCAGTGGTATGAACAGTGGTATGAATCCAGGATAATAACAGAATTTAAGAATTAGAATAATCTATGCCTTCTTAAGCAGGTAGAAAGGAAAGGTTAAAGAAGAAGCAGAGCCCAAAGTTATAGAAGCAAAAAGAGTAGAGATCCGCAGGGCATGAGTGATCAATTATATCAAACAAAGCAAAACTGTCCCATGATGTAAGAACTTTACAATGTCCACTGGATCTAATATTGAATGCCTTTCTGATACCTACTTTCCATTGTCAAGCCAGAAGTAATGTGTCCATATGAGCTTTCACATCATTTTGTTTAGTCCTCTTTAAGGAGAACTATCTTCTATTTTTATTTTACTTATATTTGTGCATGGAAACATAATGAGTTTGTATGTTCAAGGATCCTGGGTTCAAATTTCTGTTCTATCAAGTAGATTAACATTTTTTAGTCTAGTTCACTACTCTGCATAAAGGGGATAACAGTTAACAAATTACAGTGCCATTTCTGAGGATTACTGAAACATCTAGCACTATACTTGACATAAAACTATTAAGTCCTAGAAGGTATTCAACAAATATTGCATAGATAATTAAGGAAAAAAATTGTTTTTGACCAATGTCCCTACTTACCTAGGATATGCTAACCAGCCTTAAAGGGGATCACTACCAAAATTAATGGCCTCCAAAATAATTTAATTTTAGCAGGCTTATAACTATGAGCTTGAGTGTACACTCTAGCTCTATCTCTATATTAAACCTAATTTAAAGCCAACAGGAATAATTACATTCAAGATTCTAGAGTTTGAAGATCATGTTCGACTACTTGCTTTAGTCAGCCTAGGCCTGCTATAGATGTTCTATGTCACCAGTATACCTCCTTTGAGTGATGAGACTTAAAAGACTCTTAGAGATCAAAAGAAAGAGTCAGAAAGATTGCAGAAAATCTCACTTCCACTCTCAAATACATTTTTCCCATGGCTTCCAGCACACCACACTTTTTAGGTTTTCCTATTACCTCTTTAACCACTTCTTTACTATTCTTCTCCTATACCAACCCTTTAATTGTTTAAGTTCGTTTTGGTTCCAGGCCCTTTTCTCTTTTCATTCCATACTTTCTTTTCAAGGATGTCTAACCCAAATACACAGCCTTAATTATTATTCATTTGTCTCTTCAACAAATTATCTGTATGCTTATGTCTCTCTTTTAAACCTCTGGACAAGATGTCACACCTCTGAACTCCAGGTCTGTATCTCTACCTATTTACTCAATAGCTCTTCTAAGAAGTCACTCTAGTCTCTCCCACCCTCCTTCCAGCAGCATGCTTGTACATACAAAACAGCTAATCATCCCCTACCACCTCCTATCCAGTCATGGTTTCAGAGACCAGAAACTTTCTTCCTTACAATCCATATCCAATATTTTGAAATCCTATCTTTGCCTTCTAAATATCCTTCAAATCCACCTACTTCTGCTTCTATTGCCATTTAGCTGAAAGATAGCCAATTTACCATCTTCACTTCCCTGGACTCGTATAACTGCCACCTTCTCACATTTTTCCTATTAATAAATAAGAATTCAAAGCTTGGCTGGGTGCCTGTAGAACAGTGGCTATGGCGCCAGACACACACATTGAGGGTGGTGGGTTCAAACCCAGCCCGGGCCAACTAAACAACTGCAACAACAAAAAAAGGCGGGCATTGTGGCAGGTGCCTGCAGTCCCAGCTACTTGGGAGGCTAAGGCAAGAGAATAGCTTAAGCCCAAGAGTTGGAGGTTGCTGTGAGCTGTGACGCTACAGCACTCTATGGAGGGCGACATAGCACAACTGTCTCAAAAAAATAAAAAATAAAAATAAAATAAGAATTCAAAGCTCATTTCAATATCAAGCTTTTTTTTAGACAGTCTCACTTGTTGCCCTTAGTAGGGTGCCGTGTGGAACCTCACAGCTCACAGCAACCTCAAACTCTTGGCTTCAAGTGATTATCTTGTTTTAGCCTCCTGAGATAGCTGGGACTACTACAGGTGCCTGCCACAATGCCTGGAAATTTTTAGAGTCTGGGTCTCACTCTGGCTGAGGCTGGTCTCAAACCTGTTAAGCTCAGGCAATCCACCCACCTCCATGGCCTCCCAAGTGCTAGGATTACTGCGCCTGGCAGCAACACCAACTCCTCAAAGAAAAGCTTTTGTTGACCTCCCAGACTAATGACAGCTGGATGTAATTTTATATGCTAGGCACTATTTCAAGCAATGAAAGTATATGTTTCATATTTTTTAATTTTTAATAAGACTGAAATAATTACCTTTATTTCACAGGTGAGGAAACTGAGGCACAAAGAGATAAATAACTTGTTCAACATCCTACAGTTAGTGAAAAGTGTGGCTCCAAAAGTCACACCCTTAACCACCCTACTACACTGTGCTCAGAGGTTACACGCCCCTATTACAAATTCTCTTGCAGCATCCAGTACTTTTCTTTTCTAATAGAGATTAAATAACTGATAATATAATTGTTGGATGCCCACTTTCCCTCCCTTATTTAAATGCAAGATCCCAAAAGGCAAGAACTGTAATGACTTGTTCATTACAGTATATCCTTTGCTTATCAGGTGGTAATGGGCATTCAGGGCACTTTTGTTGAAGGAATGCATTGAATTTCCAGCCAAAGGCTAGTGGGACTGAGGCTGTTGAGGTTTCCAAGCAAAAGAAATGGCTTCCCTCACTCAGACTAAAGTGACAGCAAATAGGCAACAGCACTGTTTTCCTACCAGAAACATTCAGAAGAGGTATCATAACAAGCATTTTCACTTTTTACGACCTGTGGCAGACACGGCTTTTACATATAGCACCATACATAAAAGACTATTTTCTATAGCATGATACCATTGAAAGTAATGAAATTTTGGTTATCCCTTTTAGGCTTAGGACCATAATGCCTCAGCGGTGACCAATTTAAAGCTGTGACAAGAAGCACATGGATGACATTATACCCTTGTGACTTAAAATTTGGTATGGATTCATTTTTTGAAGTCAAACTCAATGTATATTTTTTTCCAGTAAACCCCCCAGTATTTTGTTTGAAAATAGACAAGGAGAGCCTAATCTTTAAGGAATATTGCCCTTAGGACAAGTTAGACTAGATCCAGGTAAGTTTCTCTTCCATGGCTCCTGGTCACCAAGGAGAAAATAATATTCCGGGTTTCAGATGAGGAATATTAACTAAGTCACTATATCTACCTTGTATATTCACTTTTGGGCATCTGACATAATTAACAATATATATAATTTAGGTTTCAGAGTCTTGGCACTCTTTATGCTACCCCACATGCATCCCTGCATGCCCTATTTTAAGTGGGCCAGATACATATAATTTGTTCAGCCTAACAAAAATATATTTACTTAATTCAACTAGAGGCTATGAGGAATTGTTTTCATTGTAACATTTTTGTTAAAGTTTGGGGGGGGGGGAGAAGAAATATCATAAAGTACAGTTATTACTTGTGGCTCCAGGCACAAAAACTAGCCGAGTGACATGGGAGTGACAAAGATTTAGTGAGCTAAACTGACTTGCCCACTAAATGATATGCAAGATCAAGTGATTTTCCTCCATAAAGCTTAAAGTATTTCACATAATCTTATCTTCAAAATAACTAAGTTAAATAAAAGAAACAAACTATTATTCTTTTTCCTTCTAACAAAGATACAAAGAGAAATTTTACATTCTCAAGGTTCTACAATCACTGAAGGTACAGCTTTAACAGGCTACTGAATGCCTACCTACCTAGTATTATGGTCAAAGATAGTTCTGCCACAGGGGTCAGCCGTGAACTTTTAACTGGAGGAAGGGCTTTGAGGTCAGATTCACCAGTCCTACTCTTGGTTAAGTTACTTAACTGCACAAAGTCTTGTTGCTTTTTTTTTTTTTTTCTTCTGTAAAATGAAGCCAACACCACATACATTTCAGGATTATTCTAAAGATTAAAATATATGTTTGGCACATAGTAGGCAAATAAAAAGAAATTTATCATTCCCCATCCAATATTTTAAAACAGTACCACTAAAGCCTTCTCTTAATGCAAAATTACTCCTCAGAGAATTGGCAGAGTTGATCTGCCAAGCAGAATAGAGACACTGAAATAGATGTAAAGTTTCTCAATTAGAATAGCAGGACTGCTGGGCAGGATGAAAGAACTCTAGCACTACGGTGCTGAGAAAGCAGTCCAACCCTTTAAACCTCACAACTATGGAACAGATCTCAAACAGCACTGGTGATCTAGGGCAACATCCCAGGTAATTCAACTAATCAATTTTATGTTTTAGGAATATGCCCGTGTCTATTTCATAAGTACTCCAATTTATTTCACGTTATCTGCTTGTGGTAACTTACAGTTTTCTAACTAGGCTGTCCCTTGGTACTTCACATGCTCAGATCCAGTTGCCTTAGCTTTTGACTCCCCTGACTTTCAGGAGAGCAGTAAAAGGAAGTAACCATTACCTATACTATATATTTAAGACCTCATTAAAAAAGGTCCCAACAGGAGGCATATTTGAAAAACAGACAAAAAAGCACTGCATTTTATAGGAGAATTGATATGCAAATAAAGGAAGAGCTGACTAATGCGCCCCTCACCCCAGGAAGGGGTGGGGTGTAAGGAATGACTGAGTACTGACTAGAAGAAATGAAGAATAAAACAGTGAAAGTTCAGTGCTCTTGAAACTTGGAAGCCTCTATCAAAAATCTTCTTTCATGCAGTTTACTTAGGTAGATGTAGACCTGATGAAATCATGTTCCAAACACAAAAGTCTATTATTATTTGGGCTCTAAATAGGCAGCTAAACTACAAAAATCATTGCTTTTTTCTACCACAAACCAAAAAGAAATTTTCACATCACTAAAGGGACAATGTACCAATGAATATCCACATCCCAAAGGAGTAATTCCTAAAGATGTTGTGCATCCCCGAAATATGTGGTGGAAGAAAAAACTGAAAGCAGGAAGTTCTAAAGCTTTCTATATTGACCAAGAGAAACAATTTGAGAAACGTTAAAAACTTCTTTCTTCTCAAATGAAATTAAGAATTCTGTTACTATGTATCCTTTCTCCGAAAGTTACTGACATAGTCTTAGAAGAGTTACAGATTCTCAAAACAAAAAAGTATTATTACAGAACTACTAACTACTGGCATATTGGGACATTACCAAAAGGATTAGCACTAACACATTTGAAGTGCTAAGATACAGGAGAGAAAAGAAGCACAGTCTTGGAAATTATTACCTACTAATTTCAGTGGCATGCTGTTTAATTATCTTTTAAAAATGAACTAAGGTCTGAAAAACACCAAATAAAATGAAGCCATATACCATATATTACTCTGGAAATACAGAGAGGAAATAAAATCAGGAATGTTTTACCATTTCAATGGAAAAGGCAACCCTTTCTTTAAAATTATGCATAACAGTAAGTTAACTGTTCTCAGAATTCTTTTGAAGCAAATTAGTGAGGATATACTATAGGATAATCTGAATTTGAAGAGGCTAGAATGTTACCTAGGTTCCCTACACAGCTCCACAGCTTGGAATACATTCCTGTATCCATCCCTGTTAAAGATGAATATAAAGGAATAATCCGTGCCAGGCTAATTTCTATCAATGCCTGCTGGATTTTTGATATCGTGTAACATGTAATTAGTGTGTAAAAATTAAGTGTTTTATTTTTTAAAGTCTTCTGCTATAATCTGAAAGGAAGAAATAAGATATTTTAAAGTTGTCATTTTGCTTCAAGTGATATTAAACAACTAAGAGCCTTGGGAAGGAATAAAGTTAATAGGTAATAAAAGGGTAAAAGAAATGTTACCCCAAAAAAAGCTTAATGAGAAACCTCAGAGGTTAACATACTTTGTAGTTTAAAATACTCAGTAACAGGCTCAGAGCCTATAGTACAGTGGTTATGGCGCTGGCCACATGCACTGAGGCTGGCGGGTTCGAACCCAGCCTGGGCCAGCTAGACAACAATGACAACAAAATAGCCAGGTGTTGTGGCGGGCACCTGTAGTCCCAGTTACTTGGGAGACTGAGGCAAGAGAATCTCTTAAGCCCAAGAATTTGAGGTTGCTGTGAGCTGTGACGCCACTGCAGTCTACTTTTTTGACTCTGTCTCAAAAAAAAAAAAAAAACACAAAAAAACAAAAACAACTCAGTAACAACAGAGGTGAACTTATTTTACAATATAAATACAATGAAAACTGTAGGCAATATAGAGCTAAAAGCACACCAAAAAAGAACTAAATTATGACTTTATACATATCCACAAAACTGAGAGCTGGGGGAGGTGAGTTAGATTAACTGCATTAGAATGCAATAAATGATTAAATAAACTTTTAGGCAACAGCAAACAGTTCACACAATAGCTTCATTACACGAAAATACAACTGTCACTTGGGTACTAAGTATGAAAGGAACCACATCAGGTTCTCAGGCAAAAAGGCATAATGTCAGTGAATTAAAACAAAGCAAAGAAAATCCTTAATGGGGGAGGTGAAAGGAAGACCACCAACATTGTGAAGCAAAAGAAAATATTCATTAAGAGGGGATATAAAAAGTCAATCTGAAGAAGATTTAAAAACATAATGGCTTATCAATGAACCAAATGCTAAAGGCAAAATGGTAAATACTGGCTTAGATGATTACAGCAGTGGCAAGGGCAGGTCACTCAAAGACAGATCAGGGACTCCCTCAAATTCAAGTCCAGAAGGAGAATGACTTCTAGAGATGAAGGTGGAGACTTCAAAGAATATCTGTCTTCTGTCTTTCTCCCAGATATTAAACTAAGTTCAAAAGATAGCTTAACTCTTCCAAGGCTATGGACATACTATCGCTAAAGCATTTAGCATTCATCTGAATGTTACAATCCTTTCACAAATATCAAATAGTATTCTTTCAGTAGGAAACACAATTTGGCACCCACAAATTAATCTTAAGCAATAGTTTTGCTAAGAAAAATGTCACCCTTTTCAAAGATGTGTATAATGGTTTTTTAAAAAGAACAATCTCCCCTTCACCATCTATTAACTATAAGAAACTTGACCTTTCATATAAAATGACGATATTTTCCTTTTACTCTACAGTAGAGGGTACCACAATGCCAAGATTTCTCCTCCCCATCATTGAGGGATGCCATAGAGAAGAGTGTTCCAGGAAATATAAGATCTGTGTTTCCTAGTGATTGACAAGCAGCAGAGTAGATATGTTTTCTAGCCACATCTAAATGGATTTTGTTAACTTGAAAACTGATAATGAAATCAAAAGACCAGATGTACAGGAAAGATCAAACATATGGAAGGTGAGAACTGTGCAAATGCCGATATATCCTCCATCAAATCTCTTATCCCAATTACTCCTTTGGTATTTTGATTTTTAAACCTTCTCTCAAGCCTGCCTATTTATACACACCTATCCTATCTAGGGCCAGTGTCCTCAACCTTGCCTTGCAGACCCATTAGCATGCCACTCTTGCAACAGAAAGTCTTCTTAAATGGAAATGATTGTTTTTCTTTTATGACTCTTATTAAGAATTGAGATAATTCCAAAATATTTGAAATAAGTCTCCCACTCTGGCCCTAGAAGGTTGACCATAATTTGTTTTGAAACCTATTACGTAGCGTGGCATGGTGACTCACAACTCTAATCCTAGCACTCTTGGCAGGTGGATTGCATGAGCTCAGGAGTTTGAGACCAGCCTGAGCAAGAGCAAAACCCGATCTCTACTAAAAATAGAAAAACTAGCTGGGGTTGTGTGGCCGGTGCTCATAGTCCCAGGTACTCAGGAGGCTGAGGCTAGAGGATTACTCAAATCCAAGTGTTTGAGGTTGCTGTGAGCTATGTTGATGCCACCACACTCTACCCAGGGTAACAAAGTGAGTCTCCAAAAACAAACAAACAAAAACTATTGGGTGTCCTTGGCGGCGCCTGTGGCTCAAAGGAGTGGGGCGCCGGCCCCATGTGCGGGACGTGGCAGGTTCAAACCCAGCCCCGGGGAAAAACTGCAAACAAACAAACAAAACTATTGGGTGTCCAATATACAATAAATCCCCAAGCAGAAGACACAATCTAATTAGCAGAAGACATTGTCCAAAACACAGAGGACATTGTCCAAATCTAATGGGCCCTGCACCAGATGGAACCTCAGCGGATGCTAAGGATACCCTAGTCTCCGAGTCTACAAATTCAGAAAAACATGGAGATTAAATCAATTATGGATGTGGGATGATGGTAGAATGCAGCAGACACCTAAATGCAGCTCCCCTGGATGGTACTGGAAGGTTCCACCATATGTATTCTTGAAAAGAAAAACGAGTTTTAAATCTTTGACTTCTTGCTCACTTTGCTCAGCCATTGGAAAGAGACTGGTCCCCTACATACTTCTGTGAAGACCTTAATCACCTCAGAACTGCCCCTTAAAAGGCAGGAGCTGCTGCATTTGCACAGCAGCTGCGGAGAAATTCCCTGCAACACTAAAGACAGGTAAATAAAGACACTGCATTCACCCCGAGGAAGGGAGAGGGGTCTTTTTCCAATGAAGAGTTTACATAATGTAACAGAAAGAAGAGAGCCCCGCACACCTGTCAAGGAGATGCAAGGCTTCACCTCCTCTTTCCACCATCTCTAAACACTCTCCAACAGCCTGTTCTTCACTCCCACAAGACCCACAGATATTACACCTAAGAATGAATAAAAATCTGCATAGCCTCATCCCATGCTTTTACCCACCTTTATTACTAAAATACAAAAAGAAAAAGGGAAAAAAGAAGTAAAAGATCTTAACCTCTCACTTCTGGTTCCAAAGTGAGTTTTCCCTCCTCTGAAGCGGGAAGGAGAACGGGCGCTGCCTCAAATCTAACTACGCCCAGCAAAGCAATGACAAGCTATAAAAACTCCTCAGCGACCCAGGCAGCCTCCTCACGGCTTGGCTTAGCTGGGACCCCGCTGCCCGGCAGCCACTCTCTCCCCCGGCCTCTCACAAAGGAGAATGGTTCAGTCCAAAGCATCACCCAACACCTGATCCCTCACAAGTGGGGGAACAGGAAAGGCGGTGGAAGAGAGGGGAGGAGGAGGAATGACTGAAATCATTTTAAGAACCTTAGCTTTTGCAAAGACTACTAGACCACCACTAAGGAGCAGGCGTGAGCGGGATGCCTACCTGATCAAGTCCCAGGGCTTCCTCTCCAGTCAGCGTTTCAACTCACCCTCTCTGAGAACAAGGCGCCTTCCGGCGGAGCATGGCCAGCCCTCGCCTCAATCTAGCTTGCTAGTAGTCCATTCCCCTAAGCTCCGCCCCCTCCGCCCCCACTGACCAATGGCAGAGCTGAAGCCGGGCCTCTTCTAGCGGGGTAGTGTGAGCGCCATCCAGGAAGTCTCTTGAGGATGGGAGGCCCTAGGGCTCAGAAGGGTACGTAGGCAAGCACAGATATGCCTGATTGAAAATAAAATCTGGCGGCAGCTCGCCTCCGACGGTTCAGTTTACTGGCAGCCAGGCCCTCAACATCTTATTTTGACCCCCGCCGTTGGGGGCGCTCTGAACTAAAACAACACTTAGTTACCTGTTTCTGGGAAGCCATCTTGGATCGGGCTGGTGCCTTGGGGGCGGGGACAGAGAGCGCTTAAAGAATTTGAAGTCCTTTTCGGTATTCTGTCCGACTATTTAGGTCAGGACCCAACATCCCTCGTATGTATATTGTCAAGATGTCCCTCGGTCCCGAGGAGAAATTCCGGAATAATGTGTGTGGTTAGAGGCAACCACCACCACTCTCACTTAAGAAGCAATTTTAACAAATCAAAGAAACAAAATTCCTCGAATGAGAGTGAATATTCAAAGTTCCCAGGGTAGTAATCCGTTAGACACCTCACTCCTCAGAATATCACGTAAGTTATTTATTCTAGATGCTTCTAATCTTTATGCTTCACTTGGAAATTTTCCAGTGTTCTGACTTTGGCAGTACAGAGCACGGGGAATCAGTTGGAAAGAAAGAACAGGATTTAAGTAAGAATTTCAAATTTAAAAAAATTTTGTAAAAGGCCTAAAATTAATCATCAGATCCAAACTACAGATAATGCAACCGATACAGGCTCGAGGGATGTATTTTATGTAAGGAGCAGGAAGACCTTTAGGGGGCAGCCTTGGAAACATTGGCTGGAGAGAGTAATTATCTAACAACTGCATTTAAATTGTAAAAGAAACGATTTCATTGTAAGTGAAATTCTTTTGTACACGAAGAGAAAGGTTTCCTGTTTTTCCTCGTCTAAATGTCTGCTATTACAGTTTACTACAAGAAATCTTTTTAAGCACGTGAGTGAAGAGAGTCCTTCCAGAATTTCTCAAGGAGTAACATAATTGCTTGCATGGTCTTACATGATAGCTCAGAGGCCTTAAGGAGTCATATGATGACTTTGTATTTTATCAGAGAGGTGATAAGACTTGGCCAGATACATTTCCCTGTATATTGAACAACATCTGTTAGTCACATTGTCTCTTAACTACTGCTGCCATATCTATAGTATTAGGATTTACCAGCAAAACATACATGTACAAACAGTATCTTAATTTTTAGTAGTTACTAGAACGCGAGGCTATTATCCTTCTAGTTAATTGGTTTAGAAAGGAACTAGTTTATAGGCATTTTGGAAAGGGAAAAAGGTGTGCCTGATCGAGGTGTTTGGGTTTTTTTTTTTTTGAAGATAGAGTCTCGTTTTGTCACCCTCTGTAGAGTTCCTGGCGTTAGGGCTCACAGCAACCTCAAACTCTTGGGCTCAAGCGATTCTCTTGCCTTAGCCTCCCAAGTAGCTGGGACTACCGGCCTGCCACAAGTGCCCGGCTATTTTTAGACAGGTTCTTGCTCTTGCTCAGGCTGGTCTCCAACCTGTGAGCTCAGGCAGTCCACCCGCCTAGGTCCGGCAGAGTGTTAGGATTATAGACATGAGCCACCAAACCTGGCCTGAAACAATAATTTCTGATACCTACATTTAATCTTTAGCATGAATTCCAAAGACCAATTAACACCCAGATTATCTCATAACTACTCTTCTTCCCATAGGGTGTGAGATCATTTTTCTATAATTCTTCATGACTGCTTCGCTTATAACTTGAGCACTTCATTTAGAAGACAGGTCATGAATTTGCCCAGATATTTTTGTTTCTCATGCTTCCCTTAAAATTGGTGAAATACCCAAGTACAGAAGGTTGTAAGTTAGTTTGGATAACATAACTGGATGTGAGAATTGAGATTTAAAAAATAAGTCCCAAAATATCAAAATGATATCTTTTAATACTCTGAAAGTAGATACAGGCAGAATGCTGTCTTTGACCAATGTTCTAATGCTGAAGATTCTTTTAGATGGTAAGGAAAAGTTTCTATACAGAAACAACAAAATCATAATTACTTTACTTTTGTCCCTGTGTAAGGGAGCAGACTAATTCCAAATTCAGCAGCCTCAAATCTGTTTTGGAATGAGGCAGAATTAAAAAAAAACAAAAACAAAACAAAACCCACAAAGCCATACCCTAAATGTCTTTCTACTTACTGTAGTGAGGTTTGTTAACTATTAATACTATTACTGGGTCAAAATCCAGTATAAAACAAATCCCAAACAGGAGGCTTCTTCTGTATCTTTTATACAATCCCCTAAGAGGAGAAGAACTACTAATGTTTGGGATACAATCAGAAATGACACGTGGAAGATGAACAGCTTGGATACATGCATATATTTAATAAAGAAACAACTTATCAACCAACAAAAAAACAATTAGAAAAATTCATGGGACCGCAGTGCTGTGGAAGAAATTGGGACATCAAGAAAAAAAGATATATTAACTGACCCAGAAGCCTGCGTGATGACCAAAGCAAAGGCAAATTTGGCTAGGATAGTATATTCCCCGAAAAGGAGAATGGCTGGAGAAGTACCCACTCATTTGACCACTTGGTAACAAGCAGCCTTACTTAATGTTGCATGGAATGGAAGCAAAGAGCCAGGGAACAGTAGGAGTGGAGAGGGGAAAGAATTAATATAGTACCCAGGGCAAGGAGATGGAAGAGCTAGGTAGAATTACAAAGAGATGACTTTAAGACCTTTTGTTTCCTCTAAAGCCTAAAATAAACTTTTAAGTTCTTAAGTGTTTCAGTCAAATTCAATGATCACATAACGAGTAGCACTAGGCACTGTGAATAGTGGGGGAATGGTTTATAAAAATAAAAGGACATAGATTCTGTTATTAAGGACTTTACAACATATATGAGGAGACAAGATTCCACACATAAAACAACTACAAAACATATTTACAAAGTTACATATAAATAAATATACATATAAATATACATATGATAACATATGAAAGCTAAAAGGTACTGTTTCAATAATTGCTTAGAAGTCCCTAGGTCAATCACTGAAGGCTTCCTAAAGAAAAACTTTTTTGGACTTTTAAATATAATTTTAGTGAAAGAGTAGGGCATGTGCAAAGATATGGAAATAGGAATAAATGTGTCATGTTCAGTAAGCAGATTAGCTTGATTAAAGTACAAAGTCTAACTAGGTTTAGTTAAGAAGTATGTATGATGAAACAGTAGAAGTCTATCTGATGAAAGACACTACAATGTTAGATCTGGTACCTAAAATAAAATGAACAGAGAACAGATTTTTCTTTAGGTAGTAAGTGGCCATAGGTCTAGGACCAACTCTACTGCTCTCAGAAGTTTTATAGTTACTCTAAGAGACAGAAACTAGCAATTAGATAGTGAAGAAGTACTCAGCATCCTTAAGCAAATAGAAGGAACTGCCTTCTGTAAAAATTCTTACAAAGTGGCTAGTAGACCCCCAAAGGCAAGAAAAAAACTTAGTGAAATTATTCAGCAAAGGATCTATCAGCTAAAGGCCAGCCAGATCACAATAATCTCAGGTGTTCAAGCAGAATTGTCTTTGACCCTAATTCTTGGTGGGAGCAGATTGTATATGCTTATAAAATTATTTATTTTTGAACTACTGTGACAACTTTGATCCTAACATTTTAGAAATATTAAAATAAAGAGAATGAGAAGAGCCCTAATCTATAGGGAATGTTCATGTCCCTGAAGGAGGACAGGTCAGCAAGGGCCAAATTCTTCCCTGGTCTTTAAGTGGAAAGGCAAAACATCACACCTTGAAAAGAGGCTGCTCTCAGCCAAAGCAAGTAAGACCTCTTTCATTAAGCCTATTGATCTGAAGCTGTTCCAGAAAGAAAAAAAGGAGTTCAGGCCAGATGTTCAGCAGCAGCCAGAGTTGGACCCTACTTCACGACAGTTCCGCTGAGAGACACTGGGTCCCAGTGATGTTGAAATTGACTGCTGGGGCCCAATCTTGATGCCATTTGCCTGTAAAAGAAAAGCAACAGTTCCCAACTCAGTACTAAAATGAATGGGAAAAAGGAGAAAAAAAAATTTTAAGGAATAAAATACAGATCATCTAGTCTGTCATCTAGAAATAAGCATTATTAACCTCTTGTGTCTATTCTGTCATAGTCCTTTGATTATACTTTTTTGACAAAAATGAGATGTATATAATTTTGTATATAAGTATCATCTACCTTATTTTTTTAATAGCATGCTGTAAACATCTCATGTGACCATATTTTTATAAACAACATTGTTAATGGCTTTATATTCATTCCACTCCATGGACTGTAACATATTTTCTCAGTGTGTTTATTTATAGGCATTTAAGTGGTTTCCAAATTTTTTGTGGTTGTAAGTTATTTCTGAATTATCTTTATACATTATTAGACTCCTTCCTATTATTTTTCTAAAATAAATTCCAAGATGCAAAATAACTTTGTAAAGGGGTATCTTTCTTTAATTTTCAATACTTTAAAGACAAATTATCTTCCAGAAAAGCTATACAGATTTTCATTCTTTTTTCTTTGTTGAGACAGAGTTTCACTCTGTTGCCCTAGGTAGAGTGCCAGGTGTCAGCACTCCCAGCAATCTCATACTCTTGAGCTCAAGCGATCCTTTTTGCCTCAGCCTCTGGAGTAGTTGGGACTATAGCTACGTGCCACAGTATCTGGCTAGTTTTTCTATTTTTAGTAGAGACCCTGTCTCATTCTTGCTCAGGCTGGTCTCAAGCTCCTGAGTTCAGGCACTCCTCCCGTCTCCCTGAGTGTTATGATTACAGGTGGGAGCCACCATGCCAGCCTGGAATATCTTTTCGTATAATTACTGATCCTCCTTTCCCCAGTATATATATGTACACATACATGACTAGGTTATTCATGTCCCTTAATTTTTTTAAGAGTCATTGTGGTTTTCTTTAATCATCTGTAAGTGCTCTTGATATATTTATTATGTCAATGTAAGTCAAACAAAAAAATAGCCAGGTGTTGTGGTGGGCACCTGTAGTCCCAGTTACTTAGATACTAAATTTAAAATATTAATCTGGGTCAGATGCAGTAGCTCACACCTATAATCCTAGCACTCTGAGAGGCAGAAGCAGGTGGATTGCTTGAGCTCAGGAGTTCCAGACCAGCTTGAGCAGAACTCAGACCCCCCACATCTCCACTAAAAACAGAAAAACTAGCCAGGCATTGTGGTGGGCACTTGTAGTTCCAGCTACTCAGGAGGCTGAGGCAAGAGGATCATTTGAGCCCAAGAGTTTGAGATAGTTGTGAGCTATACTGCCATAGTACTCTAGCCTGGGCAACAGAGACTCTTATTTGTAACTAACTAAATTATTAATCTGCTTGTCATACATGTACAATTGTTTTTCCATTTCACTGCTTGTTTTTCAACTTTATAGTGTTTTTAATCATATGAAAGGCATAATTTGTATTTCAAATTACTGGGTTTTTCTTTTTGCTTCCTTTTTTTCTGGTTTTATCATGCTTAGAAACAGAAGCATAAGAAATGTCCTGTCTCAATATGTAAATTACTTCTACTAAAGCAATGTGGAGAAAAGAATGTAGATTAACCCCCAGATAGACTTGAGTTTAGGGTGGGCACGAGTGAGACTGAGCAAGAGTGAGACTCTGTCCCTAAAAAAAAAATAGCTGGTCGTTGTGGCAGGCACCTGTAATCCCACTTATCAGGAGGCTGAGTCAAGAAGATTGCTTGAGCCCAAGAATTTAAGGTTGCTGTAAGCTATAATGCCATGGCATTCTACTGAGGGCAAAAGAATTAAAACTCTTGTCTCAAAAAAAAAAAGAAAAGATAAGGAGGTTGAAAAAAAACCTCCCATTTTGTATAAGCCTTTTAGATCACCAAGTAATAATCTCTCTAAGCCATTCCAGGTCTCAGATGTAAGGAAAAGAGAAAATGATGACAGGTTTCCATGCACTTATATAAAAAAACAAGTTTGAGGCTTGACACCTGTAGCTCAAGCGGCTAAGGCGCCAGCCACATACACCAGAGTTGGCAGGTTCGAATCCAGCCCGGGCCTGCCAAACAACAATGACAACTACAACCAAAAAATAGTCAGGCACTGTGGCAGGCGCCTGTAGTGCCACCTATTTGGGAGGGTGAGGCAAGAGAATCGCTTAAGCCCAGGAGTTGGAGATTGCTGTGAGCTGTGATGCCACAGCACTCTATCACGGGTGACAGCTTGAGGCTCTTGTCTCAAAAAGAAAAAAAAGTTTGAGTTGCCAGAGCTATAAGTAGTATAATGATGAGGAATATAAGCATTCTAGTCTAAGGAGCTTCTAATCCTGTTCAGAACAAATCAAAGTTAACTGGCAGCACCCTCACCCTTTATTACCTCATTGTGGACATCAAATAAACCCTGCTGGATCTTCCTATATATTTCTTTGGCTGTGTTTATGAAGGCCTGAAGGAGACAGAAATCATATTATCAGTATCAAGTTTAGGTAGAGAAATGAGAAAAGCGACTGTAAGTATTCCTATTTGGATTTCTAAAGCGAATTAGGAACCATTAGGAGGTAGTAAAATTATAGATGGTCCCTCAAATGACAGTGTAAAAACCATTGAGAGTAGTTTCAAAAAGAAAAAAAGGATTATATGACATTCTGGTACTGATCCTAGATGTTCCTAGGATTCCTAGGTTGGCACTTTCTACAAACAAAACAAACATCTTTTCTCCATCAGTTACTGAAGATACCATCAACACCCGGCCTAGGAATAACTTCAGCAGAACTCATTCAGCACTCCAACAAAGTGATTTATAAGTTGCAGTGACATGTAATCCACACTTACCAATTAATGTTACCCAAAGCAAAATTAAACTAAGAATCTGTGTAAAAGAAAATGACATTATTTCCTCAAAAGGAGATATTCTGTTACTATGTATGACTAAAAACATCCTTTCTTTACCCATGACTTATGAGAGAAGAGATTTCTAAATAAATGGACAAAGATAATGGATAATCTCTGAAGAGCTTGCCCCATTTCTTTCCAAATAGTACCTCTTCAACATTGCAGGCTGTTTTGGCTGAAGTTTCCATAAATATAAGTCCATGCTCCCGAGCAAAGGCCTCTCCTTCTTCTCTCTTCACATCCCTGCGAGATTCTAGGTCACTGCAAGAGATTAATTAGGAAGAAAACTAAAGAAAAATCCAAGTGAAAGAGGAAAAATCTAGTTCCAACTAAAAGAATCCCAGAATGGTTTCGACTCCCAGTTAATCCATAAAGAATGTTGATCCTACATGATACTCTTTTAAATAGGTTGCTGATTTCTGTAGCCTTTTGGAAAATACTCTTCAGGTTCAGGACAGCTGCTGCATGATTGAAGATAATATACCTAACTCTATTATGGCCAGGTGCAATGGCTCACACCTGTAATCCCAGCACTTTGGGAGGCCAAGGTGGGAGGATTACTTGCAGCCAGGAGTTTGAAACCACTGGGCCACATAGTGAGACTGTATCTCTACAAAACATCTTAAAAATTAGCTGGTTTGACAGCACATGTCTATAGTCCTAGCTACTCTGGAGGCTGAGGTGGGAGGATTGCTTTGAGCCAAGGAGTTCATTGTTACAGTGAGCTCTGATCATGCCACTGTCCTTCAGCCTAGGCTATAGAGCAAGACTCTGTATCAAAAAAAAAAGAAGAAAAAAATTATATTTATCATCATAGCCCAGCTGAACTGTAAGCTCCATGAAAGCAAGGGCAAAAATGACTTTTTCTTTTTACTTTTGCACCTGGCAGTGTCTAGTATGTAGGTTTTCAATAAATCAGTTGAACCAGTAAATAAATACAATTAGCCTGTGGTTTCAGTTCTCAAACAGTGCACCCTGGGCATGCCTATATACTAACAAGGGTGTCAGGAGATACTTTAAATTTTTGAGGGAAACACAGTAACACTCAAAATCATAATATCACATGAATTACAAACTTAAGATAGTTTAAGGTATCAACATCAGATCACAACAGATTCTGATCAATATCTCCATATCTCTATGAACCTGAGTTTTTCACAGTTAATGTGATTAAAAAGAAGTAATGCACAAAAATCAATATGGAACAGGAAATGAGAGTGGTAGTGGTCCAATCTTGATTCCAAACTTTGAGAAGCTATGTGGTGACTGACAGACATACAGATCATCAGTCATTAATTGTGGCTATTTAAAAATGCAATAAAATATTATTTTTTCTTTTAATTTACGCTTTTGATTTTTCAAACAGTTGCTAAGTTATCATAAAAAATACCTATGTTTAAAATTTATTATTTAGGCTCAGCACCTGTAGCTCAGCAGCTAGGGCACCAACCACATACACCAGAGCTGGTGGGTTCAAATCCAGCCTGGGCCTGCCAAACAATGACAACTACAACCAAAAAATAGTCGGGTGTTGTAGCGGATGCCTGTAGTCCCAGCTATTGGAAGGCTGAGGCAAAAGAATCACTTAACCCCAAGAATTTGAGGTTGTTGTGAGCAGTGACACCACAGCACTCTACCCAGGATGACAACTTGAGTCTCTGTCTCAAAAGGAAAAAAAAAATTATTATTTAATAGATATTTCTTTTGGCCTATGTGTGCCAAGAAAAATTTACTGAGAATAGCACGCAGTGACGTGGAAAAACCAGAAGCCTTATGCATTGCTGGAAAGAATGTAAAATGGTGCAATTGCTATGGAAAATGGTATCCAGCTCCTCAAAAAATTAAACATAGAATTACCATATGATATCGCAATCCCACTTCTGGGCATATACCCAAAAGAATTCAAAGCAGGGACTTGAACAGAGATCCATAGTCATAGCAGCCTTATTCACAACAACCAAAAGGTGGCAGCACCCTACAAATCCCTGGCTAGATGGATAAACAAAATGTGGTATATGCATACATAGCCATCCTTTAAAAGGAAAGAGATTCTGACACATGCTACAATATGGATAAACCTCGGAGACACCATGCTAAGTGAAATAAGCCAATCATAAACGCACAAATAGTGTTATGATTCCACTTACATGTAATACCTATAATAGTCAAATTCATAGAGAAAAAAAGTGGAATGATGGTTGCCAGTGGACAGGAAGAAGATGGTGAGTTACTGTTGAATGGGTACAGAGTTTGAGAAGATGAAAAAGTTCTAGAGATAAATGCTGGCAATGGTTGCAGAACGTACTTATGAAAATATTTAAGGCCACCGAACTGTATACGTAACAACAGTCAAAATGGTAAATTTTTTGTTACGTATATTTTATCCCAATCAAAATTGTTTTACTGAGACACTAAGATGGACAACTGAGAAAGTTTGAAGATCAAGAAACTCAGTGTTCACAGAGGACCAAAATGACTCCTCTTAACTATTATTCACACAGATAAAATTTTACCTCTTATTCCCAATCAGCATGATAACCATGTTGGAACTAGAGTGCTGCCGAGCATCCTCTAACCATGAGGTCAGGTGGTTGAAAGTTTCACGCCTACAGCAGAAAAATTTAGAAAGTGGGTCAGAGGCCCATTTCAAAATACTAAAACAATGCCAAATATATGGGAAAAGAGGGAAAGCTCTGTGTGTAAAGGAAATATTAGAGAGGTCATTCCTAGTTAGCATCCATAACACAATGAGTAGATAGAAAGGAAAAAAAAAAAAAAGCTTTAGACAGTATAGGGAAGAGTCTCCCTCCCATACACAGAGATCTGGCTCACCTTGTAATGTCGTATACCAGCAATGCTCCAGCTGCTCCCCTGTAGTAGGAACGGGTGATAGAACGGAAGGATTCTTGCCCAGCCTTTCCCACCAACATGGCAACAAAAAATCCCAACAAAACTAGGTTATTTCCAGAGAACTGATTTTATCACATGCCATCCTAATACAAAAGACTTAACTTTATACCAAGAAAAGAAAATTAGGTAAAGAAAACACATGTGCCCAAGAGAAGCCCAGATGAGATAACAGTATTTTTGAATGGGAGTTCAATTAATATTTTAGACAGGTCACTTATTCTTCCTACGAGATGGTCCATCAAATTACTGATGATCAGCATCCCTGGCTCCTAGTCACCAAATGCCAGTTGCATCCCACAGTCAGAATGATCAAAGATATTCTCATACATTGCCCAATGTCCCCTATGAAAGAACAACTGGTAGTTGGACTAGAAACTCAGGGTATGTTGTATTTTCAATCCCAAATATGTTTTAATATGTAACATTACTCTTTCTGTTCCTGTTTATCTGAAAAAAGGAAAACTATCTTAAAATGCTATTAATAATACCCTATCTAATAGAAGTTTCCATTGTTCCAGTGGATCAATGTAGAAAATTAGATAGAAGAACTTAAACTGAGCATATGCTAACTGACCGTTAGTGTTCCATTGATAATGGCAGGACTACCTAGATGTCCCTTGGTGGGATCCTGTCATGGAAAATAGGAATAAGGAAAAGGGAAAGAAGCCCAAGGCCAAGGATAAAGTTTTGCTAAAAAAAAGAAAACTGCTCACACTCTAATATCATTTTCAAATGGGCCGAGATATTTTTTATTTGAAACTGACCAATAATATTGCCTCTCTATACTGGATGCTTTTGATTTCCTAATAGAATTGCTTTTTGTGATTTGTTTGGTTGGTTTATGTAAAGCAAAGCATTTTTTAAATAATAGTATGAATATCTTGTACATTGAATCTATCCTATTAGGAAAGTTTTCACATTCATGAAATCACTTATTTTCATATCCCTACATAAAAGTTGGGAAGCAAGACTACTGTTCATCTTTATAGATAGGAGAACTGACTGAGGACATAGAAATATAAATGAAATGGTTTTCTCACAGTATAACACCAATAATAGTGATGATACCAATAACATTGAATAACATTTAACTATTTTTTTGGCTCATGCTATGTATCAGGAGAAAAGTATAAGAGACAGTTACATTCATTATCTCATGTAATTCTCTTAGCAGCCCTGAGGCAGATACTATTACCGTATGTACTCGAGTATAAGCCGAGTTTTTTCCGGCACAAAATTTGTGCCGAAAAACCCGAACTCGGCACAACTTGGCTTATACTCGAGTATATACGGTACTCCCTTTTAAAAATGGGGAAAATGAGGGACAAGTTTTATAACCGGATAAAAATCATAAAGCTTGTAATTGCTGGAGCTGCAACTTAAACTTAGGATCTTAATACTTCCTAGCACAAAAGTTTGTTCTCTTAGTCAATGGGGACTTACTCTGTCAGGCTGGAGGATAGGCTATGATCATAGCACACTACGGCCTTGACAACCAGGGCTCACATAATCCCCCTCCCTCAGCCTCTTGAGTTGTTGGAACTACAGGCACACATCACCATGACCATCTTAAATCAGGGTTTAAACATGAGACAAGAGTTCCATTACACTAACTCTAAGGTTACGTTTCCAACAACACAAGAATCTCTTTCTACAGGGGCAGCTCCTATGGCTCAAGGAGTAGGGCGCTGGCCCCATATACCAGAGGTGGTGGGTTCAAATCCAGCCCCAGTCAAAATAAATAAATAAGTCAAAGGCTACAAATTATTTAAAAAAAAAAAGAATCTCTTTCTACAAAAATCATACAAATGGGCTCGGTGCCCGTAGCTCAGTGAGTAGAGCGCCAGCCACATACACCGAGGCTGGTGGGTTCAAGCCCAGGCTAGCTAAACAACAATGACAACTGCAATCAAAAAATAGGCATTATGGCAGATGCCTGTAGTCCCAGCTACTTGGGAGGCTGAGGCAAGAGAATTGCTTAAGCCCAAAGGTTTGAGGTTGCTGTGAGCTGTGATGCTGGGGCACTCTACCAAGGGTGACATAGTGATACTCTGTCTCAAAAAAAAAAAAAAAAAAAAAATCATACAAATGTTTTAGTGAATTGTCTTGCTGTTAGAACATCAGACTCTAGAAACAGTAGAGTATAGTAGCTCATGCCTGTAATGCCTGCACTTCAGGAGACCAAGGCAGGAGGATAGCTTGAGGTCAGGAGATTGGGACCAGGCTGAGCAATGCAGCGAAAACCCTTATCTACAAAAAGGAATATAGTAGGGAATAGTAGTGTATGCCTGTAGTTCCAGCTACTCAGAAGGCTAAGGCAGAAGGATCACTTGGGCCTAAGAGTTAAGTCTTCAGTGAACTGTGACTGTGCCATTGCACACCAGTTTGGGCAACAAAGCAAGATCCTGTCTCTTAAAACATAATAAAGATAAGGCTGGGCCCAGTGGCTTATGCCTGTAATCTTAGTACTCTGGAAGGCCAAGGCAGGAGGATAACTTGAGGTCAGGCACTGCAGACCAGCCTGAGCAAGAGCAAGATACAACCTCCACAAAAAGTAGAAAAATTAGCTGGGTGTGGTGAATTGTAAAGCTATTTTGTCCCAGCTACTCAGGAGGCTGAGGCAAGAGGATGGCTTGAGCCTAAGAGTTTGAGGTGGTCATGAGCTATGAGGACACCACTGCACACCAACTAGGGTGACAGAAGGAGATGCTGTCTCAAAAAGAGAAAAATTAACCAAATGAAATTAAATTTAAAAATATAAATAATTCTAAAGTCCCTATCAGTAATACTAATATTTTTAAGATTTAAAAAATACTTTTTCCCCTCTAAGAGCTCACTTAAAGTTTTATATTTACTTCTAAATAGTTCCGTGTCTTACATAACTTGGGTCCTATTTTCCTTTTATCTCTTATTTTTTCTCCTCTTCTGCTATAACTGAAAGCCCCCACGTAGCTTACCAGAAACTAAAAGGGAAAAGTTTTTAGGAAGCTCACAAGACGGTTGAATTATATGGCAGCACTTAACTTTAGCAGGTGAAAATACTTTCCATAAGTCATCAGAAAACCTTTTAAGAGCCAGACCCTGTCTCTAAAGAATAGATGGGCATTGTGGCAGGCACCTATAGTTCCGGCTACTCAAGACTGAGGCAAGAGAATCACTTGAGCCCATCAGTTTGAGGTTGCTGTGAGCTATGATGTGGCATTCTACTCCAGGGTGAATGAGTGAGACTCTGTCTCCAAAAAAAGAAAACTTTTAAAAATCAAATCAAAATCACTCTATTTGTTTATTCCAGTCCAGTTCAATGAACTAAACAAAATATGTGAGCTAGAAAGAGTCAGTGGTTTAACATCAGCTGGTATGTATCAGTCTTAGATATCCTAGTCTATACCCCAGTAAAAATCTGAAGCAGCAAAAAACTAAGGTGAAGGTTTGATCAGAAAATTAACAGCTAATTTCTCTCAAGTGGAAGCATCATATTATACTCTCAAGATAGAGTTTGAAGTATTAGCTCCTAGAAAGCCAGATACTCTCTTTTCCTAATATTCAAAGTGCATTCTTGCCAATGAAGGACTTATTAAGGTTAAAAAAAATGTAAACGCATTCCAAAGTAAAATACAAATTAATTTGAGATTTTTAATCAATATATTAGCCACAGTAAAATCCTGTTCCATTAGCATGGTTATTTGGGAATATGTACATACACACACACATATATACACAAGATAAAAAGTAACAAGGTTCTTTAAATCCTTACCAATACCAGAACAGCTACAACAAAAAACTTTGGATAACTTGAACTCTTTAAAAATACCCATCCTGATATCTTTAAACATTTTCTGGTAGAATGGTTTTGAGAGTGAGGAAATGGGTTAACAAAGTGAGAAGATAAGGTGTGTAAACAATAAGTAGGAAATCAGGGCTGACAAGAGAGAAAGGATCAGCCTGACCCAAACAAGACAGACACTGCATTATAGTTGGTATGAATCTCTTAAAATCTCAAAATAAGTAGAAAACCACCGTTACAGTATTATGAACCCAGTTTCTTTTTGTGATTCAGTGAAGATTAATATTAAAACAATTTCTAAAAGGGACCAGAAAAAGAACTAGGATAGTTGGACAGCCATGTAAGGATCCTATTCACACCGTAGTAGCTCTCAACTTACTTTCTTTTTTTTTTGGAAACAGAGTCACAGCTCACAACAACCTCCAACTCTTGAGCTCACGCGATTCTCTTGCCTCAGGCTCCCAAGTAGCTGGGACTACAGGCGCCCGACACAACACCCGGCTATTTTTGTTGCAGTTGCCACTGCTGTTTTAGCTGGCCGGGGCTGGGTTTGAACCCACCACCCTCGGTATATGGAGCCAGTGCCCTACCCACTGAGCCACAGGCACCGCCCAGCTCTCAACTTTCTAACTTCATGATCAACCATGTCTCATAAGGGAAGGAAGGAAGGAAGCCAGAGAGGGAAGGAGGGACGGAGGAGGGTAGAGAAGGGAAGGAGGCAAGAACAGCAAGCAAGCAAGCCAACACATGGCCATAACCATACCACTAACTGGCATTTAGTGGGTTTCTTTTCCTGGTATTGAAACATCCATTTTTGGAAATGATAGAGATTTAAATTAAAGAGCCAGAATCTAGTTTATACCAGTCTTGACACCTATAGGCTTCATTCTTTGTCATCTCCTCAGAATTTATCCTATGGTCTCTTTAGGGGGTCAAATCTCCCTTTACAGGAAATATAAAAATCAAGGGATAATAAAATGTGAGTTGCAATGTCTACTTGGATTAATTATGACAGAACAGGCTTAGCGCCTGTAGCTCAGTGGCTAAGGCACCAGCCACATACACCAGAGCTGGCGGGTTTGAACCCAGCCAGGGCCTGCCAAACAACAATGACAACTACAACCAAAAAATAGCTGGGCATTGTGGCAGGCGCCTATAGTCCCAGCTACTTGGGAGGCTGAGGCAAGAGAATCGCTTAAGCCTAAGAGTTGGAGGTTGCTGTGAGCTGTGACACCATAGCACTCTATTCAGGGCACCATAGTGAGACTTTGTCAAAAAAAAAAAAAAAAAGACTTAGTCTTTGCAACAGATATAGAGCAAAATGTCTTAGTCTTTATTGGGAGAAAAAAGACTAAAAACAAAGACAGACCAAATGAAGCAAGTTTGGAAATTTTAGAGGTATCTACTTAGTGTTATCACTATTAGAAATGTGAAGTGACTCATGTTCCTATAATTAGGGTGGCTCCATATGTTGAGATGAAAAATCTGGTCAGTAGGGCAAAAGATTTTTGAATGCATGAGTATGCAGCACATTTACAAGAGAACATCATTCTAGTTAAAAGCACCTGATTAATCAGTGTATCTAAAAGTGGTAACAACTTTGGAGATCACCAGAAAAGGGCTTTGTCTAATAAGGCCCTAAAACAGCAAATAACTACCTTTAAGACGCACACCTATCTGTAGTTAGGGGAGAGGGAGGAAGGCAGCGGCAAAAGGGAGAAAAAAGAAAAATAACTTGTGCACTGCTTGTAAATATAATACCTTTAGATGATTTACGAGAAGAAATAGAATAACAAAAACAGGAAGAGTTTTTTTTTTGAGACAGAGTCTCACTATGTTGCCCTCAGTAGAGTGCTGTGGTGTCTCTACTCAGCCTCCCAAGTAGCTGGGACTACAGGTGCTCACCCTAACACCAGGCTATTTTTTGTAGCAGTTGTCACTATCGTTTAGCTGGCCCGGGCTGGGTTCGAACCTGCTAGCCTTGGTGTATATGGCTGGCACTGTAACCACTGTGCTACAGGCGCCCAGCCAAAAAACAGGAAGATATTTTAGCCGAATATTAATAACTTTGCTAACTCCCTTTAACTAGAATAGAGACTATTATTTCTTACACAAAAGAAAATCAAAATAAATCAAACTGCACATGAAAACAATTTATCTAGATGAAGCAAAATTACAGCAAGCTAAATTTGTTTAGAGCTTTTTTTTTTTTTTTTTTTTTACGCTTTTATTTTTTTATTTTTTTATTTTTTTTGAATTTATGTATTTTTTTGATTGTGGAGAAGGGGCAGGGAAAGAAGGCGGGGGAAGAGGTGAGTGACAGGGTCGGGCCAGTGGCATGGTTGTTTAGAGCTTTTATCAAATTTTAAAATATGCATAACCTTTAACCCAGAATTTCTACTTCTTGGCAGGTATTCCACAGAAATTCTTAAAACATTTTCATAAAAAACTAGTAAATAAGAATAAAGGTTCAATAAAACTTTGCAATAATGAAAAACTGTATATAATCCAAATTTCCATCATTGGAAAGATAGTTAAATTATGGTACAGATATTTTATGACTATGCAGTGGTTAAAAGGCATGAGGTAGATCTATATGTACTAATAAGGAAAAGCCTCTAAAACAGATATTTTAGCTGGCCTGGGCTGGGTTCAAACCTGCCACCCTCAGTTTATGTGGCTGGCATCGTAACCACTGTGTCACAGGCGCTGAGCCTCTAAAACAGATATTTTTAATAAAAAATCTAAGTCACACAGCTAGGTCTACTTTGTCACAACTCTATTCATGCAAACAATAATAAATGCAAAATCACTACCATATATTTGTGTTTATATTCATGTACTTAAATATACAGAAAATGTCTGAAAGCATACACATTGATTCATTACTAGTGAATTCCTCAGCAAGACTGGGAGGGAGAAGTTTATGTGTCTAAAGCAGACATTCACTTTTGACTCTATAAACTTATATTGTTTGATTTTACTCTCACTAAAATAAACTATTACTTGGATCACGTAAAACAAAAATAAAAACATGCTGGCACTCAGAATTTGTAACTGTCAACAGATGGGACCAAATTTTCCCCATTTCTTTGATTTCACTCTTCTATTTCATCTTCACCCTTAGTCCCAACCTCACAGCCCTTTTCCCCCACCATCAGCCTTGATTGTTATATTGGGTCTTGGTCAGGGACTATTCGTCCTCTCTCACCGTATCCCAGATTTGCAGTTTGATTTGTTTCCCATCAATGTTGACCATACGTGCTCCAAACTCCACACCTGTCAGTGAAGAGCAAGAGAAAGAATGTGATTCTTATGAACAAGAGCCATGTCCAGTGAAAGGTTTGTGCTACTCCTAAATGAGTTATAACCCATCCTTTGTCTGTACTCAGTGCCACTAATCCCATTACTGCTATTTGCTGCAATTAATTTTGTGTTCCTTTAAGAAACTGTGTTCTTAAAAAAAAAATTATGTTCTCAGTGATAATGACTTCAGGAATGTAACCAAAAAGCAGATATGACAATAAAACTATTTAAGAAGTCAAATAAAAAAGGCAAATAAATTTTTAGCAACATTAGTTAATGCTTAAATTTGATTAGATAACATTTAATTTTGTGACTTTTTAAAAAAACATCTAAATTTTTGAAAATGCCTCCTGACATCTATGCAGTCACTTTCTGGCCTCTGGTTTGAAAAAATATTTAGTTTTTTTACCATTCTGGAATTTTTTATTTAAGAGCCTATCTAAGAAATAATTTCTCAAGAACAATACATTTTCCCAGAGTTCATCAGAAAATAGTCTCCCTACAGGATATGGAAACTGGCATTCTGAGTAAAGTTTTTGGTTTATCTGGCAATTCATCTCAAAGTAATGTCAGTGTGGAAAATTTAAGAACTACGTACATTAAAATACTTGAGCATAAGCCTGTCAATTTGTCCTATGTTTATATAATACTTTGCATATAACGTGAGAACTCAAGAGTTCTAAGTAAGAAAGAGCCCAAATCTATGTTAAAGGCTGATATGCACCTATTTAGTGGCCCTACACAGACATGTATAATGTATCTGGAACATCTCAACTCTAAGGTGCTGCAGTCAATAAGAAAGACACAAAAACTTGGTCTAGGCATGGTGGCTTACACCTATAATTCTTGTACTTTGGGAGGCCGAAGTGGGAGGACAACTTGAGATCAGGAGTTCGAGAAAAATATAAAAACTGCTTCTTACTATTCCAATTGCTTCATCAAGAATCAAGTGGTAGCTATTGAAAAAAGAAACTAATTTTTTTTTTTTTCTTTCTGGACAATTAGAAATGGTATTTCAGTATTTAAGAATTAAATTTTTGTCTCCTTTTATGCAATTTCCTCTAGTTATATATTCAAAGACCCTTAACATTTTGCACATTTTTTTCTGTCAGCCTGCCTTGTTTGTCATACTACAGAGGACTGAACTCAGAAAGAAACACAGGCTCTACTAGGCTCTGGGGAAAACCTAATTGATCATTTTGCTCCTTCATTTTTAAACTTATTTATTCCCTGTTATCCTGGAGTATTTAAAAATATGGTACCTACTTTTTTTCCTGTAGCTTTATTTCTTGCTACTCTCCACTTCAAACTCCACACTCCAGGCCACATTAAATTACTCAGGTTTCCAAATGTAGCATAATTTCTGCCATCCCTGAGCCTTTGGATCCCTAGTCTGTCCCTCTTGCTGTTATCATTTCTCCCTTGTCTCTACAACCTCTTTGCCAGGCTGACTCCTGATTCTTCAATTTTCAGACTTCACTGATGGTAGTCTCACCTCCCCATCTGCAATTGAAATTTACTTGTCAGTATCTGTCCCTAGCCCTACTTCCTTCCTTAGAAGACTGTAAAATACTTAAGGATGGGCACAATGTTGCCTTGTTAAGCAGTGTACCATTAGCCCCATCACAGTGTAAGAATCACTTAATATCAATTTTTAAAATATCACCTTTAAAGATTATTTTCTGTTTGCCCCTGTTTTGTTGATATAAGACAAGAAAACAAAAATATTTTCTGATTGATACTACTGTAATCCTTTTCTAACCCCATCAATTATTTGGCTCTGGATAAAACCACTGGAGTAGTGATAGCTCGATTTCTAGGCAGGTGGGACTTGAAAGTAGTAACATGGTAAAAACAGGGAGCTAGGTTTTGTTTTAGAAGCTGCATCTGTATGGCAAGAAAATTCGTTTTTTATATTGTTGATTTGGGCTGGAGTTACAGAGATTATGGAGAGAAGGGTGTTAAAGCACCCGCAAACCACACCTTACCAAAAAATATGTGGGAAGTGTTAATACTTCCCAGGATCACCAGTGTGTTTTTGAAACTCTATTATACTCTTTTCTTTAAAAGGAAAAGTTTTTCTTTTCTTTTTTTTTTTTTTTTTTTTTTTGAGACGGAGTCTCACTCAGTTGCCCCAGGGCAGAATGCCCTGGCATCTTAGCTCATAGCAACCTCAAACTCATGGACTCAGGCCATTCTCTTGCCTCAGCCTCCCAAGTAGCTGGGAATACAGGCGCCTGACACTAGCCAGGCTATTTTTAGGGACAGGGTCTTGCTCAGGCTGGTCTGGAACCCGTGAGCTCAGGCAATCCACCCGCCTTAGCTTCCCAGAGTGCTAGGATTATAAGGGTGAACCACCGTGTCTGGCCAGTTTTATCTGACTTAATTCTAAGTCTAGGATAACCCTTCAATTTCTTTCTTCTTCAACATTAAAAAAAAAAAAATCCGGGTTTACATTAAAAAATATATGTGAGGTCGGTCCTAACTTACTGCCGAGAATAGTTTTTGAATAAGCAGTTATGCTTTCCTAATATTTTACATGAACTGCATTTGAAAAAAATTCTATGGCTACTAATCCATACCTCACACTCATCTCTAAAGTTCCCTTTTAATTATTTACTCTTCATTAAATTACTCCCCTTTATCAAGGTTTGATTAGTCACTTCGTTAAATTAACTTTAGAAGAGTTTAAAGTTGCAAGGGGTAACTTTTTGCTTCCAACACTAAAGGCTGTTAACTTTCCACTTCAGCAATTTAGCTGGTCAAGTTTTATTACTTACTGCTCTGGAACAAGTAGATGCACCTACCTATTGTGAGGTCGTGGACGGGCTGGAACCGCTTGTCTGTGAACTGCAGGAGGAGACATGACTTCCCCACACCTGAAAGAGGAGAATGCGCGCTCTAGGAATGACGCGGCCGGAACACCTCTCTAGTCTGGGGGTCCCGGACAGGCGAAGGGGAGAAGGGAGATGGGAAACTTGAACCCGGAGCCCCGCCTTCGGCTGCCCCGTCCCGCCCCGCCCCCGCCCGCTCGTCTCGCCCAGCCCACTAAGCGAGCCCCGCCCCCACGACCTGATTTGGGAGCTTCGGCTCCCTGCCCCAGCCTTGAAGGCGGTCCACCGCAGATTACCTGTGTCTCCGATGATGATGTACTTGAAGAGATAAGCATAAGTCATGGTCCCGATTCCTCTGGATTCCGGGTACGCCCGACTTCTACAGCCACTTACCTCCGACCTCTCTAGCCACACAATCTACCGAGTTCCTTTTTTGTTTGTTTTTTTTTTTGTTTTTTTTTTAACCCCCCCCGTCCGGCTCCTCTAGCACAGATCACGTCTCTATTGCTCTCCGCAGAAATCCTCACTAGGTCTGGAGTTCCCAACGCTGCCTCCAGGGACGCCTGTAGCACGTCTACGTGCCATTATACCACCAAGCTCCAGGGGGCGATAGCTAGCTTTTCCGTACTGCAGCCCCACGGTGTTCCTTCCAATCAGCGGACAGCAACGCACGTCCTTGCGGAAGTGACGGCAGTTGCGAGTCCAGTGGGGGAGGTGGGAGTGATGAGGGAACTGAGGCGGTGGTAGAGGTTGTATGAAGATGGAGGTAGGAACCTGATCGCTAAGAAGGCTGGCGAGAGAGCGCGGCTGACTGGGTTGAAGCAGAGGCGGGAAGCCGGGCGGAGAGGAGGCTGACGGGAGAGTAAAGAGTGAAGTTTGGGGAGTGTTGTCAGAATGTCGTGGTCAGAATCCGTCGCTCAAGGCTAACTCCCTGCTTCCCTTAACTTATCCCCGCGGCTTTCTTTTGATTTCTAGTTTCCCGGAGGAAATGACAATTACCTGACGATCACAGGGCCCTCTCACCCCTTCCTGTCAGGGGCCGAGGTAAGCAACAGTTGCCAACGCTGCGGCGGGAGGGCCGGAGGCAGCGGTGGGGTTGGCTGATGAGAAGGAGTGCGGACACCAGGGATTGGGGGCAGGGAACCGAGGGCTGCAATTGGTGATTAGAGAAAGGCGTCCCTGCGTCTACAGCCTTAGAGGACTATCTGGGGAAAGCCCCGGAAGCTGCTGCCATCAGAAGGCAGGATGTTGGAAAAAGATAACCAGTTTAAGAAAGAGAGTGATTCTGAATAAGAAGGCAAGAGTAGAATTGTCTCCTTTCTTTGGGGGAGAAATGTGTACAATTATCTCCGAGGATTGCGATGGGAAGAACATTTTTCAACTAAAAAATATGGGGTATGGGGAGGAAGTTAACTAGCAGGAGATAAACCGTGGACGCGTTCATTCTTGAACTCTGTTGAAGAGGGTCCTTTTTTCATTTAAATTTCCTACTCTCATAAAAAGTTTGTTTACAAGTTACATTTACGTACTTGATGTCAGCTTGTTTTTTAGGAACAGGAAAAGAAATATAGCTATCAAACCTTAACAGTTGTGTAGGACATGAATTTCTATTTGCCAGTGACTCTGACTTTCGGCAGATTGCTTCATCTTTCTATGTTACAGTTTCCTCAGCTATCAAATAGCTGTAATAGTAGTTTCTGTGATGCTTTAAAGTATAAGTAATGATTATGGTGAGGTCCCAGAGTATTCATGAAAACTTTTGGTTGCACGCGCTGTGACTTATGCCTGTTATCCTAGGACTTGGGAGCCTGAGGCGGGTGGATTGCCTGCACTTACATGTTTCAGACCACCCTGAGCCAGAACCAGACCTCGCCTCTAAAAAATAGCCGGCGTTGTGGTGGGTGCCTGTAGTCCCAGCTCCTTGGGAAGCTGAGGCAAGAGAATTGCTTGAGCCCAAGAGTTTAAGGTTGCTATGAGCTATGATGCCATGGCACTTTATCAGGGGCGACAAAGTGAGACTTTGTCTCAAAAAAAAAAAAAGAAAGAAAGAAAGAAAAAGAAAAAAGTTAAATTGAAAAAGAAAAAAAAATCTGGATATCTACTTAACATAAATGCATGCCTACCTTATGACCTAGTAATTCTACCCTGTGATATATACACAACAGAAATGATTATTTATGTTCACCAAAACCAAGTTTGTTCACAACTTTATTCCTTTTTTTTGTGTGTGTGTGTGTGTGTGAGACAGATTCACTATGTCGCCCTTGGTAGATGCCATCACGTCACAGCTCACAGCAACCTCAAACTCTTGGGTTTAAGTGATCCTCTTGCCTCAACCGCCCAAGTAGCTGGGACTACAAGCATCCACCACAACGTCTGGCTATTTTTTGGTTGCAGTTGTCATTGTTGTTTAGCTGGCCCAGGCCGGGTTCAAACCCACCAGCCTAGATGTATGTGGCCAGTGCTGTAACCACTGTTCAATGGGCATAGAGCCCACAACTTTATTCTTAATAGCTAAAGACTAAAAACAACCCAAATGTCTGTCGATAAAAGAAAAAACTGGCAGATTTATAAAAAGAATTACTGTACAGCAATAAAAAAAAGAAAAGATGTAATTGTAAAAGATATAAATGTAATTTGCATATCAAAAATATATTCCTAAGTAAAAGAAGCTAGACATAAGAGAATAGACACACTCATACAGTGAGTTTAGTTTTTAATGAGGGTCAAGAATAGTGAAAACAGAGTGGCCTCTGTAGCTCAGTGGGGAGGGCACCAGCCATATACACCAAGGCTGGCAGGGTCAAACCTGGCCTGGGCCAGCTAAAATAACAATGACAACTGCAACAACAACAAAAAATTGCTGGGCTATATGGCAGGTGGCTGTACTCCCAGCTGCTTGGGAGGCTGAGGCAAGAGAATCACTTAAGCCTAAGAGTTTGAGTTGCTGTGAGCTGTGATATGCCATGGCACTCCACCCAGGGCTACAGCTTGAGACTCAAAAAAAAAAAAAAAAAGTATCTATATAAGTTGTAACTTAATGAAATAACTTAAAAAGAGGCAGGATGCAGTGGCTCATGCCTCCTCTAGGAGGTGGGGGAAGGTGGATTGCCCAAACTGACAGGTTTGAGACCAGCCTGATCAAGAACAAGACCCCCGTCTCTAAAAATAGCTGGTCATTGTGGCAGGCACCTGTAGTCCCACCTATTTGGGAAGCTGAGGCAAGAGAATCACTTGAGCCCAAGAGTTAGAGGTTGCTGTGAGCTGTGATGCCAGGGCACTCTACTGAGGGTGACAAAAGAAGACGGTTTCAAAAAAAAGTTTAAAAAGTAGATGTCCAGAGAGGGAATCATAACATTTGTTACAACCTTGCTTGAGATTGGAAAGTTCTGTGCTCTGAAGAGAATAAAGTCCTTCTGTTTCTCTCATTCAATTTGACTCCTTTGTGGTTTGAACACTTTGGGGAAATAATTTATAAAGATACCTTTCTTTCATTAGGAAAAGCACTCTTTACATTAGAACCAGTTTATGATTTCAGGCTAAATAGGTAAAATTTTCACTGCTATTTTTTTTAATATATGTGTGTGTGTGTGTGTGTGTGTGTGTGTGTGTGTGTATGTATTTTATATCTATATATATGTATAGATACATATATATTTTTTGAGACAGATTCTCACTTTGTTGCCCTCAGTAGAGTACTGTAGTGTTAGAGCTCATAGCAACCTCAAACTCCTGGGCTTGAGTGATTGTCTTGCCTCAACCTCCCAAGTAGCTAGGACTACAGGCACCTGCCACAACGCTCAGCTATTATTTTTAGAGACAAGGTCTCACTCTGGCTCAGGGCAGTTTTGAACCCATGAGCTCCGGTGGTCTACCTGCCTTGGCCTCCCAGAGTGCTAAGATTACATTTATGAGCCACTGCTCCTGACTTGCTATATATAACTTGTTAAGAAGAATTAATTGGGCTCGGCACTTGTAGCATAGTGGTAATGGCATCAGCCACATACACCAGGGCTGGCAGGTTCGAACCCGGCCTGGGCCAGCTAAACAACAATGGCAACTGCATCAAAAAAATTGCCAGGCATTGTGGTGGGCACCTGTAGTCCCAACTACTTGGGTGGCTGAGGCAAGAGAATCACTTAAGTTAAAGAATTGGAGGTTGCTGTGAGCTTTGATGCCATGGTACTCTACCAAGGGCAGTATAGTGAGTCTCTGTCTCCAAAAAAAAAGAACAATTAATTTAATGACCGACAGTACCAATGTACAGTCGACTAAATGGGCATTGCATTAAAATAAATATCTCTAAAATGAATAAACAATACACAAAACTAAAGAATTAATGGGTTGTGTGTTTGGTATAGGGGAATGAGCAAAAGGACAGATACGGGTATTTTTTTATTTTAGGATTTTCTCAGTATCTAAGCATCCTTGTTTATAAACTGTAATTCTCAAACTACTCCCAGGAATTTAGCAGAGAAAGAATGGAAAACTGAGTTAGAAGGTAACCTGTTCTAGTTTTATGTCTCGGCTACTTATTTTTACTTTAATATTTGCTATAGTCTTAGTTTTCTTTTTAATATTTAACAGTCTAGAAGAGTGGATCTAGTTATGTAATAGATCCACTAAAATAAAAATAACTTTATATATTCATTAGGTTTTACCTATAATTTTTTTTAATTTTTTTATTAAATCATAAGGTTTTACTTAAAATTTTACAGATCATTTGTAGTAGTAAAAGAAATTTTTGTGAATATTGTTTTGTGTATTCTTGACAATTGCAGTTACCTTACTCTTCATACTTAAAGGAAAAAATAAACAAAACCCCAATAACCACCATGAAAACATAGATATTGAATAACAGTCGTTTCTATATCTCAAGGGTGCTGCATAGAAAGAATGCCTTTTTTTTTTTTTTTTTTTACTGTTAAATCATAGCTATGTACATTATTGCAATCGCCTGTACCCATTCTAAGATGCACCATAGATGTGGCCCCACCCATTACCCTTCCTCCACCAAAACCTCCCCCCTCCCTTCCCCTTCCTTAGCCCTTTCCCCATAGTCTTGTGGTATAGTTGGGTTATAGCCTTCATGTGAAAGCTATAATTTAACTTCATAGTAGGGCTGAGTACATTGGATACTTTTTCTTCCATTCCTGAGAGACTTTGCTAAGAAGAATATGTTCCAGCTCCATCCATGTAAACAT